>CAUYON010188242.1:0-11954 GCA_963573935.1 Arctocebus calabarensis
ATTCCTGGGCTCAAGCGAGTCTCTTGCCTCCGCCTCCCAAGTAGCTGGGACTACAGGGGCCCGCCACAACGCCTGGCCATTTTTTTTTTTTTTTTGGTTGCCGTTGTCATTGTTGCTTGGCCGGCCTGGGCTGGACTTGAACCCACCACCTCTGGTATATGGGGCCGGTGCCCTACTCCTTTGAGTCACAGGCGCTGCCCCATCTACTAACATTTTTTAAAATGTAGTATATTCCCAAACCATAAAGGGTCTATTAAAAATACCTGGTATGGGCTCGACGCCTGTGGCTCAACGGGCTAAGGCGCCAGCCACGTACACCTGAGCTGACAGGTTCAAATCCAGCCCGAGCCCGCCAAAAAGTGGCCGGGCGTTGTGGTGGGCGCCTGTAGTCCCAGCTACTTGGGAGGCGGAGGCAAGAGACTTGCTTGGGCCCAGGAATTGGAGGTTGCTGTGAACTGCACTCTATCCAGGGTGACAGCTTGAGGCTCTATCTCAAAAAAAAAAAAAAATTACCTGGTATGTGGCAGGCCCTCAATATATACCCTTCGAGTGCAATAAGAAGAAACTTTAAAACAAAAATCAGTCATGAAATCGACCTTCATTAGTCTGCTTGAAGTTCTAAGTCAACCATAAGCGTTTCCCTTTCTAAAATTTAAAGACATGCTCTATGTTATCAAATCACACTGCTAAACTAAAACTCTAACAATATATAATCTGAACCACTTCACAACCACACTCAATAAAAATATACACTAACCTTCCTAAAAAAACTATATTTAGTTTACTGTACACTCTATAAAGAAGAGACATATGTAGATCTATTTTTTAAATATATCTTTACTCATCATCAAGATCATATTCAGGCAAAATTCAAGGGTTATGATGGGTATTGAAAAAAGAAACTTTGCAGATCATCCGGTTTTGATTTAATACCGATTTGTTATTTAGAAGAACAAAAATGAAGATAGTTTATATTTAAAATCTTAATTTTTCAATATAGAAAGAGAGCTACAACAGTCAAAAGAACAAAGACTTAATGAAAGATATCTAACTGCACTAACCCTCTTCTCTCCTTATAATCCCTTCGAAACAAATTCCTGTTCAACAGCCAATTTGTAGGAGACAATCTTGAGAAACAGAAGAAAATATCAAATAACCCCATTCTAACTCAGAACTTTTCACTTGCCAATTTTTTTCCTGCAAACCCAGGAAAATTAAATGGTAAAGCAACTTACAACTCATGCACCACCATAAATGTAGATTATTATAAGACTGTAAAGAATACTACAAATAACTCACTGCCAGGCCAGGTTCCTTCAAGCTGGGAGAAAATATTTTAGAAGATACTCATACATCTTAACAATTCTTTGACAATATCATGATGGTCTAGTAAGAGATGCTTTTCAAGGCCATTATCCAAAATTAAAACCTATTTTAAAAACATCAGAAAATCAGTTACACTCAGATAAAAACCTTAGAAAAAGTCTCACTAAAACTGAATCATCAAATCATGTCCCAAGCCAACAGTTTAGCAATCTAACCTGTTTATGTATATACAGGACAATTCAGATCCTAAGCAGCAAGACCTTGTCAATATTTGTTACTTATCTACTACTCTGGCAGACAAAACAATTAACAACTCAAAATTATTGCAACATAATTATTGCTGGCTCACATGAAACACCACACTTTTTACTTACATAATCTTTCTTATATAATCATTTTTATTTATATAATCATTCTTTGAATGCCTGATAAAAAAGTATTAAACAATTTAGTATACTGAATTTTATCTTTTATACAAGACTGTGGGTACAAGACTGTGAGAGCGCCTTCAGTAAAACGTTTTTTCTTACTCATGATCACCCAAACCATACTAAGTGTCTGCCCTATCAGGTGCCATACATTTGTTATCTCTATTGCTCCCAACAAATCCTACCTGAACAATCCTATAAGGTGGACCACATAACTTTCTAAACAAAGAAAGTAAGCATATGTTTAACAACAAAGAAAGTAACCATATGCTCAAAGTCAATGTAATAATCTCAACTGTTTTTCAGCAAATATAGTACACTGCTCACTGTGGATGGAGTTATCTTAATATGGCAAATACAGGTACTCAACCTCAGCACTACTGACTTTTGGGCCTGATAATTCTTTGCAGGGAGGGGTGTTCTGTGTAGTGTAGAATCTTTAGCAAAGCGTCCCTGGCCCTTACCAACTAGATGTCAATAGTACCCCCTCCCAAGTTTAGCCAACCAAAATATCTCTAGATCTTGCCAAATGTCCACAGTGGACTTAAACATGCTTACGCCATTTAGCGTGGCTCTGGCATTCCAGTCATCAGACATGGCTAGGAGCGTACCCAGAGCAGGCTCATATTCAGCCTGGGTCCAGCAGGAATATAAATGGAGACGATCTAAGCCTACCCACAGCTAGAGTACATTAACCTAGTCCTAGCCGGGATCAGCAGGAGCTCAGTCAATATATAAGCCAATGAGGACACAAATAAACTCTTATTATTTTAAGCCACTGAATTTTAGGATCGTGGCAATGGCTGACAAATACCACCACAGCAAAGGGGTAAACCAGGATTTTTAACTCAGGCCCACGTGGCTCAAAAACCCAGTAACTTGACTATATTTAACAAGAGTTTTTTCCAACTGAATTAATATTCCCATTCAGGATATACTTGGTACACAGTAAGGGTAAATTTACTAATAAACATTAATATAAATTTTGTAAAACAAAAACAAACAAAAAAAAACCACTATCTTTTCAATGGGCTACTTCATATTAGCTTCCCATTCTCACACAATTAAGACATAATAGTTCAAAACACTGTGAAGGTGGCTCAGTACCTGTGGCTCAACAGGCTAAGGTGCCAGCCACGTACACCTGAGCTGGCGGGTTCGAATCCAGCCTGGGTCCGCCAAACAACAATAGTGGCTGCGACCAAAAAATGGCCGGGCGTTGTAGCAGGCGCCTGTAGTCCCAGATACTTGGGAGGCAGAGGCAGGAGACTCGCTTGAGCCCAGGAATTGGAGGTTGCTGTGAGCTGTGATGTCACAGCACTCTATCCAGGGTCACAGCTTAAGGCTCTGTCTCAAAAAAAAAAAAAAAAAACACTGCGAAGGGCATTCCTTATTCAGCACTACCTCATTTCTCGGATACTGAATCTAACATGCCTTCTTTTATCAGTTTACAGAAATCTTCATAGCCAAGACCAAAATACTACCTCCAACTTAACACTGACTTCAATAAGAGCTAAGTTCAAATGCAAAAGACAAAAGGTTAAAAAAAAAAAGGGGGGAGGGTGGTTTATGATATTTGAAACAATGAGTTCCACACAAATATACACAACATTTTTTTCCTCCCCCCACCAGGGCTGGATTTGAACCTGCCAACTCCAGTATTTGGGGCTAGTGCCCTACTCCTTTGAGCCAGAGGCACTACCCTGCACAACAAATACTTCTTGTGCATCTATCATTTACCACACATGATTCTAAGCACTGGGAATACAGTGCTAGGAAAAAAAAACAAAACAGGTAAAATTTCTTCCCCTATCGACCTGATATCCTTGTAACACACAGCATAAAGGCATTTTTCCAGGTACTTAACACATATTAACTCATTTAGTCTTCAGCACCTTGTGAGAAACTTAACATCTCTATTACAGAAATGAGAAAACTAAGGACCAGGAAAGAAAAGTAATTTGCCCAAAGTCACAAAATAAGTGGCCGAACTAGCCAGAAGTCTGGGTGTGAATTCATAATTCTGACTACTGTGCTCAACTGCCCTACTGCTAACTCCTCAGTCTCACATCTCCCCACACGTCCCAAGCAAAGTAACCCCTGAGCCATTGCACTTGCCATTCACTCTGCCTGAGATGTTTCTCCCCAGATGGTTTTCTTGCCTTCCTTCTCATCATTCTGTTCTTTTCTCTCCATTCCCATCATCTTGTAAGAGATTCCTTCTCTGGTTACCCTTAAAAATGAACACCTCCCACCACACACAATCACTATTCACCTGTTTACCCTACTTGATGTGTTTCCACAGCACTGACTATACCTAAAAGTTTGTGTTCACCATTTGCTTACTGTCTGTTGCTGCCACTCAAATGCTCACTTCCTGGGCAGAGACACTATTTAGTTCATCACTTTACCCAACTCCCAAAACAATGCCTGTCAAAATGACCATATATGAGATCATCTACCTGTTAACCTGGCCTATTTAGATAACAAGATAAACATAACGTTCGTTCTCAAACGTTAGCATGCATCACAATCATCTTGTAAAGCTTGTTAAAAGTAAAGATAATTGGGCCTCACCCCCAAAGTTTCTAATTCAACAGGTCTGGAATGGAACTTGAACATTTGCGAGCTCCCAGAGGTATGGATACTATAGTCTAGAGATCATGCTGCATTGAGAACTACTAATCTAGACAGCATGATACTCCCATTGAGTCACAACTGACAGAGGAGGAAAGGAATGTAGGGGAAAAGTACTCTCTAGACTCAAGCCCTGACTTACAAGACTGTATGGAACATGACTTTTAAATAATACAGTATAAATATTCCTTCCCTGAACAGGGTATTTAAAAGACAGAGAGAGATAGAGGAGGGAGAGGAGAGAGAGGGGGGAGAGAGAACCCAACAGGTCCAGACAGAGCCAAGTTATATTCTCTGTCAAGGTCTTATGATGGTACATATTCTGTGTACATGACTATTGCTAAAATGTTATCCTTTAAGATTTAAACAAGCAGATGAAAAGTTGCTATCTTTTAGGGGATACTAAAACACCAAACAATAGTAGACAATTGGAACAGCTACCCAAATCATAATTTCCCATTTCTAGTAATATTCCTTCATACCCAGGGTGGGCCTATAGTGGTCCTATCTAGGTTATGGTAGGTAACCTTACTTCTCTAGTCATGGCAAATTGACTCAAAACACATTCTCTTCTCTAAGAATCTAAAATTTGAAGATAAAAGTCTGGGAGACTTTGAGGCCAAGTCAGGTCCAAGGCTCTTGACAGAGAAAAGTCTACAAACCCCAGCTGCTGAAGTTCTCAGAGACGCCCTGGCTCCTGGCTTTACGTTAAGTTTTGTTTTCTATTATTTTAATTCTTCATACTACCCAATAATCTTCAAACAAACTTTTGTTCTGCCTACATTATCCCGTACTAATTAGTGTATTTGTTACCTTAAATACTTACAAAAATAGAATGACTGGCACAGGCTTTAAAGAAGATCATATTAGAAACACAAACAGTGAAGTACCAAGGCTTTTTTCCATTAACTGAACTTAAGACATTTATTTCTCCATCTGTAGACCAGTATTCTGTCTACATAACCAATGAATCTTAGACCACAAATCAGATTTCTGCCACCATATTATTATTTACTCTTCTTTTGTTTGCTTTCAGAAAAGTCCTCTGAAACCTAGCAAAATGCCGCCATATTTCTTTTATTTATTCAGTGGTTTATTTTGTGACAATACCATTTGGGGGGGGAGCAAACAGCAGTGAATAACAACATTTTTGTTTATATACCTTATATTCTGGTGGGGCGAGACAGAAAAATAAATAAATGCCACCAGAAAAATACCAGATAAATGCTAGTTTAAAGAAAAAAGGAGACTCATGTGAAACAATGAGCAGCTAGACAGCTTTTAAATAAGGTCAGAAGGCCTCTCTGAAATGACATGTAAGCTAAATTCTTAATGACAAGTAGAAGCCAACCAGTAGAGATAAGAGTAAGACTAACATAAAGGTCCTACAGCTAGCGCAGACTTGACTTGGTCAAAAAGCCAAAAGGCCAATGGGGCTGGCTACAGTGCCATGAAGAAGGAAAATTATTTAAGACGAGGTTGGAGAAATGGAATGGACCGTATCTTTTTTAGGAGTTTAGAATAAAAGGGAAAGAACCTGGATTTATTTAGAATTAACTGATACAGAACAAGGAGACTTTGTTTGCAACAAGATGCTTGTAGAGACTAGTTCAGCAATGGACTAAGAGGAAAAATTTTTTCAGATTATAAACAGTAGTTTTTATAAAAATTTTAGAGCTATATGGAATGTTATAGTCCAACACCCTCATTTTACCGAAAGGATGTGACTCAAGCTCTGGCTTCTCTAAGGTCAGATTAAAGATGAGCAGGGGGGTTGCAGGTGGCACTCTTTGAACACTCAGCCCAAAGCTCTCTCCATAATTCCTGACTTTGTTCTGAAATGCAAAACCACCTATACCGTGCATTTCCAAATGCAAGTGACAATCAAATGGAAACATTTAGAAAAAAAAGTTTAATTATCCATGCCAAATTATTTATAACTCATAATTCCTCACATGAACTTTTTTAAAGTGGCTAATGCTTCAGTATTTACCACCAAATACATCTCTTCCCAAAATTATGTGAAGCAAAAATAAATTGAATGAAATAACAAAATATACTTACATCTGGATATTCTTTTACAGGCACATAAAGTTTCTCTTGTAACTGAACAATAGGTCCCACAGCATCAGGCAACTCTGCACTCCTTTTCTCTGTACTGCCATTTAATGTGTCATTGTACATGTCTTTCCGTACTCTGCTAATTTCTGTTAAAAGTAAAAATTTTAAATGTGTTAGACAAAAAATATTCTTTCTAGTCCAGGAGGAAAAAAGAAGACGGAGAGGATTTCATTGATAATGTGTTAAAACTCAAGGAACTGTAGATCTATTCTGTCATTCTGTGAATTAACCTCATGTTTAAAAAGACTACAGCCTTAGTATCTGCCATAAAAACTTATACCACCAAATAACAAATCTTATTAAAACTAACTTCAGAGCCTGATCTCTTAACTAACATGATATGGGCATATCTTACCTAATTTTTCTGTGACTAATGAGAACAGTCATTCTAAATGATAGCGTCAAACAACCAACACAAGAATACCTATGAGACAAAACTAATACCACAACCTCTTTTACACTTTGGAACCCATCTGTCTGAACAAGATTAACTGACCATTTTGTTGTATTTTTAGGTATCTCGGGAATATTCAAACAGAGGTCCAATAAACAACAGATTGCAAGTTTGGTATAAGTCTGAAATTTGATACATTAATTTCTCCAAGTTAAAGCTTGGAGAAGAGATGTCTTAGAGAAGGGAGGGAGTAAACGGATAAAGAGCTTAGGAAAGCAACATTCAAGGGGGGAGGAAAAGAAGACCCAAACTAAGAAGAAATGGAAACAGAGAAAAGAGATGTGTCAAAGAAGCTAAGAAATGACAGATTCAAGAAAAGGGTGGATCGACAGTGCCCAACACTACAAAGAGCAAAAAAACAGTACCTTGGATTTGATCACAAAGCTACTGGTAATCATATAGACCTTTCAAGGGAAAGAGGGTATCAAAGATGAACCTACACTGGGTTAATGAGTGAAATATAAAAAAGGAAAGTGGAAATCCCTAAAGTCAATGACTTTTAAAAACAAACAACAGTGTTACAGTACTTGGATATATATATACTCTTTTTTTTAAGAGAACTCTAATGATTCAAGTCCTATAAAGAGAATAGATTAATTCTTTTAAAAATTATTTAATAAACTAATATACACTAAAAGACTCTCATGTCTATTGAAACCTACTGTCTGATAAGTGGTTATCATTATCAAGGCTCGGTGAATAATATATTCTTTTCCATCCTACAGATTGTGTTCTCTTTGAAGAAAAGGTTTGCAGGTGTTAGTATTTGAAAACAAAATTGTTTTATTTTAAAAACGCATTTTGTATGCCTCCCAAACATGAAATTTCAATATATTAAGAATCATCAAATGTGAATGCCCTCTTTAATTTTCTTAGCTATTTAAATCAGTTGTAAACAAATCTAATACACCAAAAAGTCATGATCAAAGGTACTCTTACCCAGCCATAAAATCTTAAATCTGTTTAAAAAGGAAAAAAAAAAAAAGTACCATAATATATTTTCTTCTTAATGGATAGCAATATTCGTATTGCAAATCTTTTTTTTTAGAGACAGAGTTTTACTTTATCTCCCCCGGTAGAGTGCCATAGCATCACACAGCTCACCGCAACCTCCAACTCCTGGGCTTAGACTCTCTTGCCTCAGCCTCCCAAGTAGCTGGGACTACAGGCGCCCGCCACAACGCCCAGCTAGTTTTCTGTTTTGCAGTTCGGCAGAGGCCGGGTTTGAACCCTCCACCTTCAGTATATGGGGCCAGCACCCTACCCCCTACTCACTGAGCCACAGGCACTGCCTACAAATTTTATCTCTTAAATAACAATTTGCTTGACTAACCTTACCAAAATTTGCTTACCTCGGACTAGCAACTGAAATCAACAACAATCAAGAGATTACCTTGGACTTGACAACACTATTAAGGTAAGATCGTCATTCTTCCTTAAAATTCTTTTTTACTTCCAGTTTTATAATGGAATCTTGCCTAATAATGGGCAGTATCAAATCAGTGTTTATCTTAAATTACCATATGATAGCAATTCTCAAAGTTTTCAAGGACCAACAATTTAAATGCAATTATTTATATAATGTACATAGGTACAGCAAATAATTAAGCAAAGAGCATTAGAAAAAGTTAATCTAAATTACACATATCCTTTAGTCCAGCTGTCAGAACTAAAAAGCAATTTAAGTATTAATTTGTTATCATTTAAATGTCTTCAGAAACTGCCCAGTTCTTATTATGAAGTGATCATAGCACCAATATGAAAACTGACAATAGCATAAAAGAAAATCATAGATAAAACTTTAAATTTGTTATTTCAGATGCAACCATCTGAAATATAATCAATCAGCATATTAAAAGAAAAATGCACTATGACCAACCATGATTTACCTTGAGTGCGAGAATACTCTAATATTGAAAAATCTATTACTATAAATAACCATAGTAATATAATAGATTGGGGGGGTTCCAGGTAAACAAATTTACTAAACTTAGAAATCTAAAATAATGTTGTAAAATATCAGAAAATTCAATAACTAGATTTAAAAACATATAAATATACAAAACCAACAGCCTTCATATAATGACATCCAGTTAGATAATATGCATATACCACTTAAGCTGTATTTCTATAAGTATCTCTGTGATTCTTTGATTAATAAAGTCAAGTTCCATGAGATTTTGTTATCCCCTTGTCCCTGGGTCTTGGAATAGTGGCTGGAACACAGTGGGTCCTCAATAAATACTCTATTGGTTGGGCAGATGGGAAGGCAAATGAAGGGAGGACTAAGCTAGGTTCTGGAGAATTAAAGTCAAACAAGTCATGTTCCATCTCTCAAAAAACTTAATCTAACATGGGAGACAGGTAAGAAATCTACCATGACTTTTTTGGTCTCTTAGATATACCACTGAGAATCACAGCAGAACACAAACTATGTATAAAGCAAGGTAGATGGACATAAGAAGATGACTAAGGCATAATTCTGGTTCTCAAGGACTTACCAGTCTTAATCAGAGTAAAAGTTTGACCAACCGTATACACTTTTATCAATAGGAAAAAAGTAGAAAATCATCAGCACTTTCTGGTGTACTTATAATGAATACTTAAATTAGAACAAGTTCCAAGTCTAGTTCTAACAGTAACTCTGAGATCAACCAGTGCCTCATATAATTACGGAAGTCACTTACTGATTGACTCAGTTGAATCCACTGGTATCCAACCTTAATATGCAAGAACCTTGTTTATTATTAATATTTTCTCCCATAACTCCATGTTTTGTCTCCAAAATGTTTCACTCCTTAAGTCCTGGCAATCAGAACTTCTGTTAATGTTATCCTAGCAAGCTGATAATACTTACACCCAAACTATTATAGAAACATGCAAAGGATATATGGGTTTTGGGAATGCCTTAGTCCTTTTGTTGTAAGTGGTAGATTCACAGCTGTTCCTTTATGAAACAAAAGAAGGCTTCATAATTACTATGTTGTATACATTCTTTCCTTGTATCGAACATTATAATGCCCAAATGTCCCCTCAACTCCACACTACCTGCAGCAATGGTTCAGAAAACTGAAAGTTCAGAGCTATTGTTTAGTAAGTAGTATAAAAATTCTCCCAACAATAACTACCAATTCATGTATCTTTTATTTCAATATTCCCAATATCAAGACAATTTGTTGTAGACATCTCTGATTTAAAATGTTACAAATTTATTTGCCAAACCAAAATCTGCTCACCTGAAATTTTGGCAGCCGACTGAGTAGCTTCACAAATACTGGAAAAGTTCTACAACTATAATATGTAAGCGTCCTTTTCTCTAAACTATACTAAATAGTTTCATACCCTACCACTTGTTTAGGTATACTCCAATTTGTCCTTTTTAAAATGTGAAACCCCATGCTGTACACACATTCCATAATCATCAATGGGGTGTGCAGACTGAGGGTTTCAACACCCCTGACATTTTGCTAAGTCTCCACCATTCCATACTCCCACAACTGTTTGTTTAGTCACCAACAAATAATTTATATATTTTTATTCCTGGTTACACATACCCCTTCAGACCGATCATTCTTTATGTATGACTAGTCTCTAATGTAACTCACTATAACTCTATACAACACATTTTTCTAGTCTGGCACACCTTACAGACTACTTGAAATCTCAAGCTACGCAGGAATCAAAACCTTCTCCTGAATCCACCAGTTTAAACAGAAAATATGCTTTGGAATTACAGGTTATGCCATCAAGTTTAGAATATAAATTTTTCAGCTTTAAAGACTATTCCCCTTTGCAGCATTTAAATTCCTCTCATACTCTATGTTTCCTGAATTTACTTTTGTTTCAAATACTGCAGTATGCTGAAAACTACTTTTGTTTAAGCCTGAAAACTTGCTTCAGTTGTATCTCTTACTGTTTCCTCACATTTCTCTGCTTAATCTTGGTACTTTTTCTTCTCCAAATTAAAGCTCCATAGTAAGTTCTGTTCCTAAGTTACTGCACAAATCTGTTTTATGCAATTTGGTAATATCACATCATCTGCCTTCACCCTCTCCCCCTTCCCTCTTAATTCATTCAACTACAGATTTCACTAAAAGGTTTTAAAATCATCTTACATTTCATAACCCTCAGCTCATTTTTGCCTTTGGCATTTCACTACTTCCACTCTTTTACCATTGTATCCAAATTACTCTATGCGCAACCCAACCATTGCTGCCTCGCAATTTGTATGTATACTTTTAAAAACTGAATTACTGGATTAACTAACAGATCAACACCTTCATGAAAAACTTGAAAAGGAGAATTAAGGATAATAAGAAATAACAGAAAATAGAAAAATATAGGCTAAGAAATCCAATTACAGAAGTAAGCAGTCGTTTTCTAAAGTATGTAGATAAATTACACAGCTATGGCAGTATATAAATCCAATATGCCAATGTTGGAAAAAAAAATAAAGCTCAATTTACCTTTCTAGCTTAGTATTTTTCAACAAATATAAACCAAGAAAATGAAAATTAGGAAATGAAATATAAAAAATATTTACTAGCTCAATCGTAAGCAACAGAAGGATTAATGATTTACAAATAAAATACTAAAAAGTGCATAAAAGGGGCGGCTCCTGTGGCTCAGCGAGTAGGGCGCCGGCCCCATATACCGAAGGTGGCGGGTTCAAGCCCGGCCTCGGCCGAACTGCAAAACAAAAAAAAAATAGCCAGGCGCTGTGGCAGGCGCCTGTAGTCCCAGCTACTAGGGAGGCTGAGGCAAGAGAATTGCTTAAGCCCAAGAGCTGGAGGTTACTGTGAGCAGTGTGACGCCACGGCACTCTACCCAGGGCGATAAAGTGAGACTCTGTCTCTACAAAAAAAAAAAAAAAAAAGTGCATAAAAGAATTATTTTCAGGGCTTATAATACTAATTAGAAAAGACTTTTAAAACAATGACAAATTTTTTATACATAATGTATTACATGCACTCAGTGTTGTAGATGAC
>CAUYON010188244.1:0-13998 GCA_963573935.1 Arctocebus calabarensis
TGGCATCACAGCTCACAGCAACCCCCAATTCCTGGGCTCAAGCGAGTCTCCTGCCTCTGCCTCCCAAGTAGCTGGGACTACAGGCGCCCACCACAACGCCCGGCCATTTCTAGGTTGCAGCCATCATTGTTGTTTGGCAGGCCCGGGCTGGATTCGAACCCGCCAGCTCAGATGCACGTGGCTGGCGCCCTAGCCCGCTGAGCCACAGGCGCCGATCCAGTGTAGGAAAATTTTTATCAAACAAGTCCAAACAAGAGTTCATTAAGAATATGTGTGCAAATAAACTGTTTATCTTACTCATTTGACCCTGTGAATACTGGGAATTAGAATTCTCTAAAAACCAGACAATGTCAAATTCTATGACTACTAAAAATTTAGAGAGTACATTTTATGACTATAGTTCTAAAACTAGTCAAAGTACAGAAATTCAGTCTCGGTCCTGTTTGGTCAGACTTGAATCATCCTTGAACCAATCCCATAATGTGGTTGATGTAAAACGTCAATAGGTTTGAGCCAAACATGGTCTATTCATAGAGTTTGGGATGTAGTCAAGTTCACTTATAAACATTGCTGGGAAATATTAGCAACAGTTCAAAAAAGGGAAGGGGCAACATGGATTCTGTAAAAGCAAGTGTGTTTCAAAGATGATACAAGTCTGGCCGAACAGGAAAAAGACTCAAGTTTTAAATTCTGAGCAATGACGCTCTTTCACTCTGGAGGTGAACAGGAAAGCATGTGTACGGCACTGGGGTCTTCCATCTGGGACCACAGACTATATCCAACCTGACAATGAAGCCAGTAGAGGAGGGGGTGGGCAAGTAAAGAGATGAGATAGAGATAGAGACGAAGAGAGGAAGAGAGAGAGAGAGACCTTTGTCCACATCATTTGAGGCCTGTGTGAGGCCTTGTCTGAAGCTAAATCGAATGAACTCTCTGTATATGAGCCAATATGTTGCTTCTTTTTTTTTCAGCCAATTCATGTTTAGCTTTCAGTTACTTGTAATAAAAAACTATCTAACTCATAAATTTATAAAGTAAACAAAGGAATTAAATATCTGCATTCATGAAACAGGCTCAGTACAGTGAAGTGAGTGAGTGATGTTCTAAGGAGAGCCCTGAGAGAACGAAAAATCATATAAGGACAGAAAAAGGCCCAGGCAAAGAGGGTGGCCTCCACTGGTAGATTGTGGGAAAAGGCCTAGGCAACGACGGTGGCCTCCACTGGTAGATTGTGGGAAAAGGCCCAGGCAAGGACGGTGGCCTCCACTGGTAGATTGCTTGCCTGCTTAGCTAACTTGATAACTAACTCCATTTCATTTTTCAATGGTCTTCCTCTTTTTAGGTCTTACCCATTGATTCAATGTAATGTCGATCTTTGTCCTTGAGGTTCAGTTGAACATAGAAATTTGCATTTTCAAATATCAATCTGAATTTGTGGTTAAAATTCATAAATACAATGGGAAAAAGAGAGGATAAACTATAAAAATCATTAATATAATTTAGAGTAAAATATATAAATGAATCAAGTTAAAAAGAAACATTTTAATATGTTTGATGAATTAGTTATTTGGGAAAATGGCTATTTCTATGTTTCACAAAATTTATCATCAAAAATGACAAGTTCTTATGTAAGTAAATTTTGAATATGTCTTCAAAAGGATGTACTACATGTTTTTTATTTCCTTATTCAAAGTTGTATATATTCTCTGAATAAAATTTGGTTTGTTAGAATGATTAATTTCTAACTGATAACATTATTTGAAATTTTGACATTTTTCAACTGTATTTTGAAGATTCACCTTTGTTATTTTTAGTAGCTGCTTGAAACAGTTCATTATTACAATAGCATTTCCTGAATAGAGTTTTAAAAACACGTACTAAACATGTTATTATTCACAAAGCGTGGTCATACAAAACTTTGTTGACAAACAGTTCATGACAGCTTTTGAAGAAATTTAAATATGCACTCACAAGAAAATGTTAGTCCAGTTGAATTCAACATTACTCTCTGCTACTGAGGAATTTAATCAGTCTGTTCAGAGGAGCCACTAAGTTGTCACAGATGAGCAGATGCAGGAGCACGTTAGGCTCTGATGGTTCAAGAGCATCTTGAGTTTCTCTCCATCTGTACGCCTGCCTGTCTGTCTATACATCTCTCTATCTACCTTCCTGTCTCAGTGGACAATGTAGTGGGGTAGATCTGTCCTCTGTTAAGACCCAATGGAGTGGACATGTCCTCCTTTAAGTCCCAATGGAGCAACTAGTAGGCCTTTTTGGCCATGGCAAAGGAAAGAATTTTTAGTAGGCCTGAAAAAAAATTCGAAAAACTACAGACTTATTTTAGAGTAGGGTGGGTTTTAATAACTTTCAGCCACCAACACAGGGGAAATTTCCAGAATAAAAAACGGGGACATTTTAAATTTGTGCAGGCAACTTATATAACACATGCCTATAGGTTCAGAAATTATACTTTATTGGCAAAGAATCCAGTGAGCTAGAACACTTTAGGAGGGACTAATGAGTGTGATATCAAATGCTGGATATTAGAACAACTCAATGTCATGGCTCTTTAAGCAGCCAGTTACACATGAACCTGGGAGACTGAGCTGGAAGCTGATAACAGAGTTATCTGTAGAACTAAAGATCAGCATTCGTGAGCTGCCAGTCTGGAGTCTTTGGACAAAAGGGAAAAGAGCTTCAGAATTCTCTTTGAAGGACTATTCATCAAGGATTTTAAACAGAGTGAGCATAGGTGGGAAACCTATTGTCCAAAGTCCACCGAAAGTAGAGTCAATTCTCTGTTTCATCGGGAGTGCAGATCTGGCTTACTGAGGGTGCGCACATCTGTCACTCACCCCGAACTTTGCAAGCTTTCAGTTCTATTCTAGAAAAGATTCAGCTAAGATTCACCCCAGAATCTTTGTTTGCTAAAAGACCTAAAGGCGACCTTGGTTGTATACTTCTAAACAAAATTATTTTAACAAGTTTTTTCCCATTTTTAAATATTTCTTATCAATTTTTATGGCTATTCATATTCTTATATTATCTCCCAAGTACCTGTCACTCCTCATAAATGACAGAAACTCTGCCTAAACTTTGGAGTTTATATGTGACACAATCCATTAACGCACACCTTATCTTTATATTTTTATGACCTATTTTTCACAATGGGCCAACTTTGTCCTTACTAACCAATCAACTTCCAGAGATCAATCATTGCCTTTCTCGTTCTATATATTCCATGTATTCAATATTTTTCTCTATTATTCTATTAGGTATCATCCAGATATATCTTGCATATCTTTGTCTTTGAGTGGTCAAGGCCCAGTGTCCTTTAAGCTTGGTGTAAATTCCTTCCCCTGTATAAAAGTCCATTCAGAGTTCCATCAAGGTGGAAGCTGTCCCTCTCTTGACTCTGTCTGCCATGCTACTTATTTTAATGAAACGGCATTCTTCTGAAGTAGAGCAGCTTGGCTTTTCTTTAGAATACATGTCTATGGTTTCCTCTGTGTTTCTATGTGATTTCAATTCTTTGAGGTCTCCCTTACGGTGCATGGCATGATCTGTGTTCCACGAGATTTCAAAACAAACATGTGCTATGTAGTTTTTCATGGTACTGTAGGTATTCATTTAGACTCAGTTTTTAAAACCCATATTATTCAAATATTCTATATCTTATTAGGATTAAAATTTCCCAGTGTGAGTATAGATTTGCCCATTTTACCTTTCAGTTCTGTTCAATATCTTTTCTTTTATTTAAAAACATTAGGGGGTACAAATGTTTTTGTAACATGGATACCATTTGTAAATTGCTGAAGGCAGGATTTTGATGTGCCAGTCACCAGCACATCAAACTCTCTTCCCATCCTCTGCACTTCTTGGTTTCAAACATCCTTTATATCTCTTGTACCCATGTGTACCCATCATGTAGCTCCCGCTTATTAATTTTCCATTGCTGATATGCCTCATTTAGGATAACGGTCTCTGCTCGAGTTGCCGCAAACGTTACTTCCTTCCTCTTCGTGTCTGTATAGCAGTCCGTGACATATACATATACGGCACTTTTTTTTTTATCCATTGGTGAATTGATGGGCACTTAGGTCGATTCTGTGTTATTAGACCTGTGAATTGTGCGGAGATTGATGTTCAAGTGCATGTGTCTTTTTGTAACATGACTTGTTTTCCTGTGGGTAAACAGTGGGATGTGGATTGTATGGTAGCCTACATTTATTTCTTTGAAGAATCTGCTTACTGGTTTCCACCACTGTTGCACTAACTTGAAGCCCCACCAGCAGAGTATAAGCAGGGTGCTTCAAGCCCCCGCCTCTCAACTTTTGCTTTATATGTTTTAGGAACATTGCTCATGTGTTTATAAACTCAAATGTCTTATCATCCTGGTTAGCTGAGCCACTTATCAGATGGATGATATCCTTTATGTCTAGTAATGCTTTCTTGAAGTTTTAGTTGGCCTTATACTAATTTAGCTACACTAGCTTTCTTTTAAATTAGTATCTTTATGCTATATCTTCTTTGCTTTCAACTTTCCTATATTGTTTTCCTGTATGTTTCATAGATACAAAATAATTTGCATTTTAATTACAATCTGATCATCTTTTAAGGGGAATATTTGGTCTATTACACTTAATGTGATTATTATGTGTTTTTTGTTTATATTTTTGATCTCAAGATAGTATTTATTGTGCTTATTACATATTATATTCTCCTTTTTAAATTTTAGTTGTTTGATTTAGATATTTTGTCATATATTTTCCCCTCCACTGTTTAGAAGTTATAAATATTTTTCTGTCCATTTAGACCTCTGTGTGTCTGTTTCTAGACCTCTTGAGTTCTTAGGGATCCCTGCTCTGCTCAATGCCAGGAGACTTTCTCTGCATTCTCCCGGGGAACTGGGGGGGGGGCACAGTCCCTTAGGTTTCCTACTTTATAAAGGAGCAGTCCACTTTTTTAGAATCACATTCTTCTTTCCAACTTGGGCAGACCCAGAACTCTGTCTTTTGACCTTTGAATTCCATGAGGCCATAAAGATGAAAGGATTTTCATGTTCAGCAAGTTCCCTCAGTTTGAAAACAGTCTCAGTGTTTTGCTTATCTGGATTCCCATCACAACTTAAATTTGACCTGGTAAATTTTTAATTTGTGGCCAATTTTTAAATGCTGTTCATGAGATTTATTTCTACCCCCGATCTGCCAAGTACTTTAGCTGTAAGACAGAGGCTGTGACTTTCAGCCAAGTTGTGTAGATACTGTCAGCAAGTAAGCAGCCAGGGAGAGTGCTGGAGAGTAAAGGCTCCAGTCCTGCCCTTCCTCGAGCTGCCAGTCACTTGTCGATACTGCCCACTGGCCAAACTCACCTGAGGCCAATGTGTCAGAGAGCCAGGTAGATGCTGAACATACAGGTCCTCCTGCTGGGGCAGAGATGGGTAAAGGGTTAACAATAAATCCAGATGGACAAACAGAAAACATGCTGTATAGAAAATGTTGCAGGGGCTTAGTCTGCTGACTAATTTTATGATCTGTGATTTGTGAAAGGGCTTGGTAAACAGGGAAATCAATTGTCAATTTTCACCCTTATATGTGATACACAGGGTAAAATATATTTTTTTCAGAGATTCATATTCATCAAAATATCTTCCTATTTAGATAATTTCACTAATTACAAAGAATAAAATTTAATTAAACTTTGTTTTTCAAAATGAATGCAAGTCTGCATGAGATATGAATTTGTGTTTGGAGACTCAGAAGTTTTACCATTGCCTTAAAACTATATAAGTTATGATTGCATGGAATCCAGAAGCAGTTTATACTCAGATTTGCCGCCCAATAGTTGGCAATCAGGAGAGCCATTAGCAGATCCAAGAGTCCCAATCATCAGAGCTGTGATTCTAAAGCAGATCAACACCTGAATAATTTCTTCTAGAGCAGCAGTTCTCAACCTGTGGGTCGCGACCCACAGGAACTGTATTAAAGGGTCACGGCATTAGGAAGGTTGAGAACTACTGTTCTAGAGTCAGGTAGGCAGGAAAGAGATTCTAGTACACACTATAAGACAATTGCTCAATTAAAATTAGGGACTGTAGGAAGAACTACATGTAGGAAACCAACGAAAGCTTAATTATTGGAATTAGGACTCAGAGTTAATAGCAAGAGTTATTCCTCTCTCTTTGATTAAGGTTGATATTTTTCCTAGAAATTGAGTAAACTTCTTCACAATTCAGGTGGAGTTAAAGATGTTAGTTATCAGGAAGGAAAAAGCCAGAGAACCAGTCAAGCCTTAATAATTGCAAGACAAATGCAAGGCGATTGTCTCTAGAACATAATATTAGTAGCAGATATTTTTCTCTGCGCGTGATGAAATTAAGGAACAGAAAGAGGCAGCTACTTTCATGTCTCCTAACTCTGACATCCCTCCCCCTATCTGAACACAAATGTTCTCTGAGTGAAACACATTTTTGTCATCTTGAAATCTTTTGAAGTTCACATGTCATATTTAAAGCTGTCATCAAATTTGCAACATGAAAGACAGACTTGTTTGGTAAATGTGAGCTGAAAATGTAATTTTTAAGTAGCAATGTATGTACACACACATACTGATTTTTTAAATGATTTTTAAAATAATAAATTGCCCCTAACTGTTCTCCAGGATTTTCTAATTTCAAATTTCAACAGTGAAATTTTTTTTTTACTCTGAAATAAATCCAAGTATATAGAAAAACTGTGAAAAGAATGAAAAGAATGTATCTTCCTCAACTGCTCAAGAGCAAACTAAAGACACAATAACACAATAACATCTGAATTTCCCCACGATGACATTTTCCTGACTCAGAAGAAGTGCCCAGGAATTAACCATGCTACATTATGGCCAGGAACTCCTACAGCCCTAAAGACAGCTTTTGCCACTGTCTTAGTACGTTCTAAACTGCATAGGATCCAAACTAGGATCTCACGCAGCCCCAGGTTGTCAAGTCTCCCACAAGTCTCCCATTTTCTTCACCTGGAATCGTTTCTATCGTTTTCTTTCTTCTTCTACTTTTTTTTTTTTTTTTTTTTGGTGATGGAGTCTAACTCTGTGCTCTGCGTAGAGTGCCATGACATCTTAGCTCGTAGTAACCTCAAATTCTTGGGCACAAGCAATGCTCATGCCTCAGCTTCCTAAGTAACTGGGACTACGGGCACCCACCACAACACCTGGCTAGCTTTTCTGTTTTTAGTAGAGATGGGGTCTCTCTCTTGCTCAGATTGGTGTCAAACTCCTGAGCTCAGGCAATCCCCAGAGTGCTGGGATGATAGACACGAGCCACCACACTTAACTTCCTTTGCTTGACACCTTTGCAGGCTACATGCCAGTTATCTTCAGAATGTTCATCAGTCTGGATATACCTCATGTTTTCTCATGAATAGGTTCAGGCTCTGCATCTTTGCATTGTCACACACTAATCTGACAGAAGTGAGCCTATGTCTTTCCCATGACATCTTTATCAGGTGGTATGTGATGTCACTGGGTCCCATCTCAGGTGATGCTAACACCCTGATCACTTGACCACCTCTTAGGGTAGAGTCTTCCAGGCATCCTCATTGCAGTTACTCTTTTCATTGTTCTTTTACAATCAACAAGCATTAAAATCATGTAAACATTCTGCTACCTCTACCCATTAGTTTTGGTGTTCTTGATGCTTCCTGTCATCATTACCATGATGCCAGTGGTGACCTCTTTAGCATTCTACTATAAAAAGAGGCTTCTCATTTTCCTATTCATTTGTTTGTATGTTTCTTTACTTCGTTTACCAGTATTAATTCATTACTTAATTTCTTAATTAGGGTTTACATTCATATTGATTCTATGGTATACAAACCAATACCATTTTTTTTTTTTTGTATTCTAATGTCAAATCTTAGTAATAGGAACTTCACCTGGGTCTTGTGTCTTTTGGCATATTCTCATTATTCTTTGTATTCTTTGAGTATTTCCTTAGTTTGGGGGCACTGTAAGATGTACCAAGTAATCTGTTATCAACAATTTTTCCAAAAAGTCAAGTTCCTCTGGGTGAAGAATGGTGTCTAGAAAACACTATCCATGTTTTAGAGATGTTAATTGCTATTAGATCGTTGCTTCTGTCAGTGCTTTTGGTGTACAAAGTTGGGAAAATACAGTTATATTTTAATATTATTTAATTTATTTAAATTACATATTTAAGTATATAAAAATGCCTTTATGTACACACAAAGATTCAACCCAGTATTTACTTTTGTGTCTATGTATGTATATATCAAAAACCATGACCACATATCAATTCCTAGTTATTTTTTTCTCCCCATGTTTGTAAATTCCTTCCTTGACAGTCAGAAATCTGCTTCTCATTATGGTGAATGTATTCCTCAGATAATCAGCTCCTCGTGTGCAATCACTTGATGTCATTACTCCCTTCTCCCTCTTCTGTCTGCCGGCTCCAACAACCCTGCCAGGAACTGCCTTGTGTGGGCTGTTCACTTGCCCTCAGATGTTCTGCCTGCCTCTACCCCAGTGTATTTGTTTCCTGGCTGGCTTAGGATCCGGCACTGCTGTTCTGTTCTCAAATGCAGTGCCCTTCTGACTCTGCTGCAATGAATGCCCTCTTTGCACTGCTTCCCTCCCCCCATTCAGCCTTGCACACACACACACACACACGTATACCTTTGTGCACTGTCCTCCCCGTGCTTTGACCCTCAACCCCCTGTTGGGCCACATAAATTTCCAGACCAAAGTCCTGTTGGTCCATCCTGAGGTTCATCACCATAACAGAAAGTTAACACCATAAACGCAAATACCACCCAAAGTAACTGTGATGGAACAAATTTAAAATAAGAATATAATTAAAATAAAAAACAGAACATACTGTATTAGGAACATAAAACAAACAACTAGGAAACATTGAAAAAGAAAGGAAATAATTGTTATGGAAAGTAGAATAATGGAAAGAAATATACCAATAAATAGCATAGATAGATAGATAGATAGATAGATAGAGTGAAAGTCATTACTAAAGAATTAATTCAAGAGCTAGAAGATCAGATAAAATTTTTTTCCAGAGAACCACAGAAAAAGGTCAGATAAGAAAATATAGAAGTGCAAAAAAAAAACACACACACACACAAAATATATAGAAGTACAATTAAAAGATGTAGTGGATAAAATAGGAGTTTTAGAAAGAACATCAGAATAAATGGAACAGAAAAAGTAGTTGAATGAGTAATAATATTTCAAGAAAAAAGGAAAAACACACCTTAATATTTCATAGTTAAATATATTGATCATTAAATATGAAATGTCTGATTTAGAATCAAAAGTTCAATTTATTATATCTCAAAAAAGAAGCAGTACAATTTTTCAGAATATGCACATCAACTGTAGAGATTGAGTTACCATTTTAATGGCAGGGTGTTCATGAGTGTTCAAAAGTCTCAAAAGACATTTCCCACAGCTTGATGAGAAGTAAATGTTTTCCTTGAAAGAAGTGGTTCCAAGAAGTGGTAGTCGGTTGGTGCAAAGCCTGCGGAATTGGGTGGAGGACACCGTTTCTGAGTCCAGCTTCTGTAGTTAGAGCAGCGCTGTCTTGTGTGATGGTGTTGACTGGTGAGAGGATGGGCCTGTTTCTGCTGGACAATCTGAGCTGCTCCATCTCGGAGCATCATTTCATCCTGTGGGTTGCAGTAGAATCTGTTGTAATTGACTGACTGGATTTCATGGAGCTGAGGTGGGTGGTACCGGTGAGGGACCACCAAGCAGACGCCATCAGCTTTTCTTGATAAATGTTCACTTTTGGACTGTGTTTCGGCACTTCATCTTATCCAGCCGTTGTGCCCAGTGCTTGCAATTGTCAAAAAGACTCCATCCATCACATGTGAACAATACAGTGCAAAAATGGTTCACCTTTATGTCACAACAGCAAAGAAGGGCAAGCTTGGAGATGATCTCTCTGCTCACTCGTTTCACTCATGTGGATCCCACCCACACGGCTTCTTCACCTTGCTGCTTTGTTTCAAATAATCCATCCATGTATTGTTGGAATAATAACGTCAATCATCACCGCTAATTCATAGGTAGGTGGAGGCGCATTCCCTCCGCTATAGCTTCAGCTCATCATTATCTATCTTGGGCTCAGGCCACCCACGTGCCTCATTTTCAAGATTGAAGTCACCAGGATGAAGCCTCTCAAGCCATCAACGTACCCTGAGTCCATTAGTCACATCCTTCCCAAACACTTCATTTCTGTTTTGAGTTGTCTTTGCTGAACTGGTTCTGCAACAGAACTCAAATTTGAAAATATTGTAACACGCATTTTCAATTTATCCATGAGTTCACGAAAATCACTTTAAAGCAATATGAAAGATAATTACAAGTCAAAACGTACATTTGAAAGAATGCAGATGGACCTTCACAACAAAAATAAAACAAGAAGTGTCAAAGTAAAATGTCAGAAATACCAACTGTCAACCTTAGTACTTAAGAAAATCAAATATTTCATACTTAATAACCTAACAAAGGCATAAAAAAAGGTAAAAATTCTAAAAGTTCCTATAAATATAAAGGATCCAATGTTACAAGGTGTGGCACTGGGGAGAGACAATTTGCTTATGTTTTAATTCTACCATTGCTAGGGATTCAGAGGCACCTGAGCCACAGAGCACAGGTTTGGATGAGTTTCTTTAGGCACCAGGCTCATCTCAGCAGATATGGGAAGCCAGGCCCAGCCCACATACCCTTCCCTCTGTTAATCTTCCCCTTTTCATAGTTTGTTCGTACACACACACATCTTTACATATGCTTAATCGCACACCCCTCTGTATTCTGTACTTTTCACTTATGCAGTGCGTCCATCTTTCTGTTCTCATTTTAAAAGCCATGCATTTTATCACAGTTTTCTAAGTCATTTCCCTGTTTGGGGTATTTATGTTGTTTTCTGTAACTGCTATTATACTTTATACTGCAGAAAGCTGGATTGCTCCTGTGGGGTAACTTCCACAGCACAGGACAGCTGCTGCTATTGCTGCGAAAAGTAACGCTGCTTGGCCAATGGGTCGTTCCCATTAGTAACGTGTGTCTCTGAGTGCAAGTTTACCCAAGATTTTACTTGGGTAAATATTACTCATAAATAATATTCATCATTAAATTGTAAAATGTGATTGTGATCCTGATTCTAATGAAGAAACACATATTTGCTGTCAGACATATATATGGAATAATATAAAACAATGTACGTACATCAGGATCCACGCATGTGTGAGGATGTTAATAGGGGCAGCACCTGTGGCTCAAACGAGTAGGGCACCAGCCCCATATGCTGGAGGTGGTGGGTTCAAACCCATCCCTGGCCAAAAACTCCCCCCCAAAAGAAAAGCCACTTTTTGCTACGTTAATATGTCATAGTATATATGTCATCTCTGCCATAGTATATATATCATTCTCCCCAGTGCAAAAGGTTGTGTCATTTTACCAGACCTCTGTGCTGTGAAAAAACATAAAAGTCTTAGATTCTAACAAGTAAAAGAGGGAGGAATAAAATAATTTGAATTCCTTTTATGTAAATGTCTAGGCATGCTGAGAACAATAAAGGAAAAATTGGTTTAATAAGCAGCTATCCAAAAAGAAAGTCATATATAATAACCAAATATCCATAACAAGAAATGAAGAAAGTTAAAAATCAGAGAAGTAAGCAAAAGATTTGCCTCTGTGGTGCTGAGATGTTGAAAGTATATGGGTCCTGGTAAATTAGAGCACTCACTGTGGATACAGAAGATAGAGATCTGGTGAATCAGAGCACTCACTGTGGGTACAGAGGATTCAGACCTGGTGAATCAGAGCACACACTGTGGGTACAGAGGATTCAGACCTGGTGAATCAGAGCACTCACCGTGGGTACAGAGGATGCAGACCTGGTGAATCAGAGCACACACCGTGGGTACAGAGGATTCAGACCTGGTGAATCAGAGCACACACCGTGGGTACAGAGGATTCAGACCTGGTGAATCAGAGCACTCACCGTGGGTACAGAGGATACTGACCTGGTGAATAAGAGCACCCACCGTGGGTACAGAGGATACTGACCTGGTGAATCAGAGCACCCACCGTGGGTACAGAGGATACTGACCTGGTGAATCAGAGCACCCACCGTGGGTACAGAAGATGCAGACCTGGTGAATCAGAGCACCCACCGTGGGTACAGAGGACACAGACCTGGTGAATCAGAGCACTCACCGTGGGTACAGAGGACACAGACCTGGTGAATCAGAGCACCCACCGTGGGTACAGAGGACACAGACCTGGTGAATCAGAGCGCTCACCGTGGGTACAGAGGATTCAGACCTGGTGAATCAGAGCACTCACCGTGGGTACACAGGATGCAGACCTGGTGAATGAGAGCACCCACCGTGGGTACAGAAGATGCAGACCTGGTGAATCAGAGCACTCACAGTGGGTACAGAAGCTACAGGCCTGTGCCAAGGAAGCAGGGAGTTGGAACTTGAATCTCTGTGTAAAACCAGGACCTTGGGTGGAAGTGGGAATACTAGAAAGAACCCCACGCACTCGTAGAGGAAAGCTTTCTTCTGCTTAAGCTTTGGATGATAAAAAATTCCGCCTTTAGAAAAAAAAAAAAAGTGTAAAGTGTTCACTTCCATTATACCACAGAAACTATAAACCAACTAATTAAAATAAAAATTGTCCCCAGGCCAGAATTGCCGCCTGGGATGCCTGGCAACAGCAAATACAATGCTGGGAAAATGTAGATCAGAGAAATCTCGACCAAAGGAAAGATAGAATCATTATGTTCACATCAAGTGTGTGGGGGAAGAGAAGAAGATGACTTCAGGGAAATAAAATTGGGATAGAAAAGATATATGGAATAATTAGTCAGAAAGATGCACCAATTCCCAACATCCTTAACAAACTAGTCTGAAATTACACAGTGAAAAATTTTATAGTATTGCTATAACAAATTGATAAATTTAATATCATGGTGAGAATCTTTAACCAGTTTTAATAATTAACATAGAGAACATAAAGAATAATTAGCAAGGTTATGGCACACATTTACTGGACGTGCATGTAGAATGTTGCAGTCATCACTTAGGAAATGCACAGTCTTATATGGAAGGTTTATTTAAAAATGCTTTTTATTTATCAGATGTAACAGCCTATAGGGTCAAAAAACAAATCTCATTTAATATTCAAGTATTGGTTGCATAAGACTTTGTTCTTTGTCTACAAGTAATTTAAGTTAGATATCAGTATCAAAACAGTAATCATACCTTCTATGTGCCTGTTTAAAAAAATTCTTTGACCAGCCTGATCAAGAGCAAGAAAAATCAGCCAGTGCAGTGGCAGGAGCCGGTAGTCCCAGCTACTCAGGAGGCTGAGGCAAGAGGATCTCTTGAGCCCAGTAGTTGGAGGTTGCTGTGAGCTGTGACAGCACAGCACTCTACCCAGGGTGACAGAGTGAAACTCTGTCTCAATAAGTAAATAAATAAATACATAAATAATTCAGTAACAAAAGTTATTTGAATTATTATACATATAATAGAGAAGTAATTATAATAGAAATTTTAAAATTTATAGACTGTAAAAAAATAAGACATATATTAAAATTAATGTACTATAGCTAAGATAGAAAGTCTGTGTTCTTAAACAGATGCATATCTAGAGAGACACTGAGAAGTAACAAGCAAAGCATTGAAAGAAGTCAGGTAGAGAACAACAAAGGACAGTAAGGTAAAATTTAAGATGGAAAAGAATAAATTGGAATATAATATTGAAGTGGAAAATAAAAAATGATGAGGATTTATAAATTTCACAAGTGGATCTTTGAGAATGTTAGTAAATTAGCCAATTTCTAGCAACTGATGAAAAATACATAACTTCTAAACAAGGATCAAAAACGTTTTCATATAGTAAACGAGAAAATATCATGAATGGTATGTCAATCAGGTTGATAAAATATCTCAGATT
>CAUYON010188247.1:0-16733 GCA_963573935.1 Arctocebus calabarensis
CCAAAGCAATATACAATTTTAATGCAATGCCTATTAAAGCTCCATTGTCATATTTTAAAGACCTTGAAAAAATATTGCTTCGTTTTATATGGAACCAGAAAAAACCTCGAATAGCCAAGACACTACTTACAAATAAAAATAAAGCAGGAGGGGTCACGCTACCAGACCTGAGACTGTACTATAAATCGATAGTGATCAAAACAGCATGGTACTGGCACAAAAACAGAGAGGTGGATGTCTGAAGCATTATTTAACAAAATTCTTTAGGCAAACTAGATATGTTATCAGTGTATGTATTTAGTAGATAGTTCTAAACTACAGTTAAGAGATAATGCCTTCCCCAAAGTTACCTGATTATTAAACGGTACATATAAAACTTGAATACCAGATCATTCATGTTAAGTTTATTTGTCCTTTATTGTCTGAAATTTTAAAACAATGTTGCTTGAAAGTGAATAATATTAGGATTCAAGTGCATCAGAGACTTATATTTGGAATATTGATCAATATATATTTTTAGCTGAGTTATCAATATTTGAGATAGCTCAACCATAGATGAAGAAAAAGAGATGCTTGTACTTGAAGAATGAACAATATGAAATAGCTCATTATTTCAGAACTTGATGAAATGATACAGAACCCAATGGATGTCATATTCTTGGTAACCTACCAGCATGTACATTTGCTATAAAAGCTTATTACATTATTTGTTTATGTTATAAATAATGTACATTGAGACCTATATCTTTATAATTCTACAAATATATTGGTTATTAAGAACAAAACATCTAGTACTTCAAACAATTTAGAAATATTTCAGTGGCATCAGACTATTCTGGTTTTTAATTCATTTATCTTCTTTTAACTTTTTTAAAAGTAATTATATTTAGTATACGTCAAGATGAGATTTTTTAAAATAGGTGTAATAGTATCATTAAATGTGTTTTACCTTTTAATTTTAAAAAAATGTACTCTATATTTCATTTAATTTCATTGTTCACATTTTATTCATTAAAACAGAGGTTTTTCCAGACAGAAAATGTAATTTTATATTCTTAGGCAACTAAATAAAATGGTTTTGAGTAGCTGGGCAATGCGGGCACCTGTAGTTCCACCTACTTAGAAGGCTGAGGCAAGAGAATCGCTTCAGCCCAAGAGTTGGAAGTTACTGTGAGCTGTGACATCATAGCACTCTACTGAGGGCAATAGCTTGAGACACTGTGTCAAAAAAAAAAATGGTTTTGAAGCATTATTTGTTATGGGAAATTTATAGCATAAAATTCTTGGAAAGGGTTAAATGCTGAAATAAGGAAGAATGGCAAAGTAATCCTAATTTTCCGTTTAAAGTTAGGATTACTAAAGAAAAGGGGTATTTAGTAATATTAAATCATTTTAGTAAAATTTTTAAGCACATTCTTTAAAATATAATGAATTTTGCCAGGGATTAAAGCATATTGCTGCACTTTGAAGTGAGAAAGAGGGAGCTTTATCCACTGTTACATAAATTATGTTCACCAATCCTGCCTAGAATTATCAGCAGAAAGAATTAGAAGAGACGAGGTGGTACATAATACATTCTACCATGAGACTGAATATATAGATACATCATACATAAACATATAAGATTTATGCTGTGGCTTAGAAGTGCTTATAATATGCTCATATTTTTTCATGTTTGGTATGCCTGTTGGTCTATTTTTTACTATGCAGAATAAAAAATTTACCATTTTAAGTATCCAATTCAAAGGCATTAATTACATTCACAGTGTTCTACAACCATCATGACTCTCCTTTCCCAAAACTTCCTCACTACCAAAAACAGAAATTCTACAACCACCAAGCAATAACTTTCCATTTCTCCCTCTGCCTAGCCCTCAGTAACTTTGAATCTACTGAACTTTACAATTTCACTTTTAAAGAAAGTAGTAATTTTAGTCCTTCTATTATATCCTTTAAATAAGTATGAATCAATTCATGTTTTCATTTCCTCAAAGCTCAGAACATATTGACATATCTCTGTATTTATTATTGCCTTAACATATTACACTGACTTGACTCTTTATGTTCAATTATTTCTATCTTCATGAACCTGAAAAGTAACCAATACAAGCTCACAAATCATTCATTATGCCTTAGGCCAGGATGGCTCCAAAGCCACAGCTTCAGAGTAAGCCACTTCCTTAGCAAAAAAGAGTTACTCTAGAACCATCTGTCTGCTTACAGCTACATCTGGCCAGACTTATGTTTTAAAGGAATAGCTAACTATAAAAGGAAGAGAAGTTCAAGCTAATAGACATTTCTGGCAGTCAATGAAAGGTTACCAAGGAAAAACAGTCACACACGTCCTACAAGAAACTGGTGAGTACAGGATGTTATCTAGAGCAAGGGACAATGATGACGCTTCATGTGGGTATTACTGAGGCATTAAGGAGAGCATCTGATAAGAGTGCTGACATTATACCAAACAAAATAAATTGAAATTTTTCTTATATAAAGGAGAAAAACAGGACATTATACCCCATATAATTATATAAATACCTATGTATGTCCTTATATCCTTGAATATACCTATACTTACAATGCTTTTACATCTAGAATTTTACCATTTTATAAATTTTATTTTCACTTTCTACCTTTCCTCTACTTACATGCACTATTCTACTTAGCAACTCTACTTACGGAACTGTTCTTGCTATGGAAGCTGAGGAGAGGAAAAAAGAAGCAGTACAACATTTTGAGTGTGTCCCACTATGTTGCCTTGATAGAGTGCCAGGGTGTCACAGCTCACAACCTCAAACTCTCGGGCTCAAGCAATTCTCTTTCCTTAGCTTCCCAAGTAGCTGGGACTATTATATCTCTTTGCATCAATATTTGAATCTTTATATAAGAGCACATTACGGTATGATTCTGTGTGCTTTTCTTCTGAACATCACTCCCCCCACCCTAGCTGTTTACATCCCACTCCTTTTCAGTATCTCGTATTACCCAGACGTCTTGGTCTGTCTGTGACATTCAGATATCCATTAGCTCATGTTAATACTGTTGTGTTCATTTTGCCTTCTGTTAACACATTGAGCACTCACTTTGTACGTGTGTATATACTTTGATGGGAAATTATTACCTGATAATTGTACAATGGTCAATGAAAGCAATGCAAATATTTTACTCTGGTGTCATTCATGTATCTCTTTGTGGACTATTCATTGCCTTCAATGTATACCAGGACCTTTAGCTTGAAGAAGTCTTGCTGTGTTCATTGTTCCCTCTAGTCTTTCAGGTACTTTTCAAATATTACAAAGTGACTTTTCAGTAGAAAGTACTTCCAAGCTAATCAGATAAAGAGGATAATGGGAAATGGACTTAATATACAAATGTGCATTGTAATACAGCAAACTTATGTTTATATTAAATTTTACTTTGTTTTGAATACCCCTGCTGGAAATAGCAGTGCAGCAAACTGTCTGCTTTTCAGAATGCCTGAAATCAAACCACTTACATAACTTAATTGATTACTTTAAAATAATATTAAACCACATAAAAATCATCTTTTTTGCTTAATTTACATAGTTTCAAGAAAGCAGTATTCTATAAGGTTATAAAACATATATTACGCAGCCCATGGTTTTATAATATGACACCAACAAAAAGGGGGAAAAATTGGTTATATTTAATTAACCACAGTAGAACTTATATAAGTTGACAAAGGGACTGTAACTAGTCAACATATGGAGGTGGTCACCATAAGGAATGAGGCCTACTGTACTGATACGTACATGTGGTGCAGGTCAGACCTACGAAAATTAGGTCTACTTAAGGAGGTGGTCAATGTAGGGCAATGGTCAATTGTGGAATTCTACCATAATTATTATTGGGCTCTTGACTTTTTAAAAAAATAAATACCCAGATCTCCAGAACTTCTCACATATTAAATTGCAATATACCTGTTTAAGTAAGATATATTGAACATAAAGCAGTCACCTTGCCACTTCTGAACTCTAAAAGTACATTCAAAACCTCTGGGTATGATAGTCTGAGAGGGTAAATGATTCAACATTAGAGTCCGGGTTGTAAATTCATGTAAACCTGTAGTGGGATAAAATTACAATGGAAAAAGGATAAAAGTCACAAATCTTTAAGCAGAGTCTGTCAGCATAAGAGCAATCAATGGGGAATTTAATGAGTGCTGTGAAATTGAGGAAGGCTTTTCTCCAAACACATGTTCTTTCTGCTAACTTATTTTAAACATTATTTTAGTAATCTAATTTTAATATTATTTATAATAATTAATTTTTGCCTTAGACTATAAGAGATATTGCTAAAAATTGACAAACAGGCCTCTTCGCCTACCTGCCCTGACAATGGATTAGGAAGCGTTTCCTATTTGTGCCAAATGTATCCTTCTTTGTAATCTTCCATACTCTGTAAGCCTACCTTTCTCTACCTCAATAAACTTTGTTTCATGCTTCCCTTAAAAAATAAATAAAATAGAATAATAAAATTTACAAACAGAAATTTTAGTATTTTTAAATTTTAATACTTTGGTTTTATAAATTATATAATATGCATTAGGTCTCAATAAACCCAGTTGGGATATTTTTGGTTCTCTTGTTTTGAGGATATGCAATATTACCGACATTGTAGATAATTTTCAATTTCCGTTCTATTGGATGACTGTGTGTTAATCCCAATCCTCTTCCAAGATATTGGTCTTTTGACTTAATTCTGGCAATGAAATACAATGAGAGGCTGAGTCTATTGCGAACAAGAAGAAATAATATTCTGCATTCTTTAGACATAATCACTTATTCTGAGTGCGATTACACAATCAGTATGAAAAAGGATTAACTAGAAAAACTAGAGTAAAGATTTGTCATTATATCTCTTGAATCAACCATCTCTAAAACTTTCTATTCTGAGTTTCATTTTATGTAACATTATAAACCTTGTACAATTTGGACAGACAGATTATGTGTTTTTTAAGAACAGCTACACCTAGTGATAATAGAAAAAAATTAGATTTGGGAAATTTTCTTTTTCTTTTATGTTCTACTGCTTTGGCCGAATCAATGTTTTGGAAATAGCCAGCCATTTGTATCACTGCTTACCTCTGCACCTAGTAAGTGATCCCTATAAATGTGCAAGATTGGATTTAAACTATGAAAGCACAATGTTTTTAAATACCAAACATAGATATAGACCATCCAGAATAACACCTTCAAGCCCATTAAACAGTAAAGTACATAATATATTTGTTAAGGAATTTGTACATTTCTGAACCTATTTAAATTTATATTTTTATAGGAATGGTGTTTTTATATAAGATGTACGGAACATAAAGGGCTTATCTCTCCACTTCAGGATGGTAAAAGTACATAAAATATTTAAACAAATGTGGCCCAGTAAGTTCCATGGTACCATTGATCTCCCAGACCTTTTTGATTTCAAGTTTACTGGAATCATGGTCATGTTAAACTACATCTGACATTTTTATGTGGTAGATTATAATATTATCTATTTTAATAGACTGTACAAAAAGTCACAAAATGCTTACAGAAAAAATATCCTATTCGTTCTGCAGTATATGGAATCTCACAGAAATACTCCTATATGATAGTACATATTTAAAAATTTTTAACATAAAGTAAAAATTATTTTAATCATCTCTTCACCATTTTGTTTACTCTTTATTAACATTTAGATTCAATAAATAAACTGAATATGATATGGTAAGTTAAACAAAAGTTTTCAGACAATAGTATGTTCAATTTTTCTTTTATACATTCTTACAAGAATCTTGAATAAAATAAGTGTATGTGACAGAGATTAATGTTTTTTAAATGCTCAAAATATTTCTAATTCAACCTTTATGATTTAAAATAATTGAAGAATATATCTACATTCCTGCTAACTAATTCATCTTCACAGCAGAATATTTAATGCAATCGTAAACTTGACACATTTTTCTCAGCATATTTTCATTAAAGAGAAACTCCCAAACAATCTCAGGAGATAGAATTATATCAGGTTTAATTGAATAAACCAAATGTTTTATAAGGAATTTTTATAACAGCTACGGTCACAGGACTTTTTTTTCATGTAAATATAAAAATGATTGTATATATAGTGTGAGTTTAGGTCACAAATAAACATATTATCGGGCAGCGCCTGTGGCTCAGTGAGTGGGGCCCCGACCCCATATACTGAGGACTGCGAGTTCAAACCCGGCCCCAGCGGAACTGCATCAAAAATTAGCCGGGCGCTGTGGCGGGTGCCTGTAGTCGCAGCTACTTGGGAGGCTGAGGCAAGAGAATCGCTTGAGCCCAAGAGCTGAAGGTTGCTGTGAGCTGACTCCACCTCACTCTACCGAGGGCAATAGAGTGAGACTCTGTCTCCACAAAACAAACAAACAAACAAACAAAAACAAATAAACATATTATCACTCTTTATAATTTTTGCATTATTAAGAGTTATTAAATAATAGTTTTTAAACAAGTGAACTTTATGATGATTAAAATATAAAAATAATAAATGGTTAGTATGTATATTACAATGTGTAAAAACTGGCTTATCTAATTTAATAATTATATTTTCTTCATTTTTTCCTCCTTGGTTAGTGTAGAACAAATATCATTCAATGAGAAAGGATAAGATACAAATAACAGAGTCAGAATATCAATGCTGAGAACATGATCTTAGGTTATCAGATCTGAATTTTTTACTTGTTATATGTGACATCACCCAAATATCATGGAATAGCCCAGTGCCTTGCTATCCTCTTCCACTCCTTGAAGATTTTAAAAGAAACTTATCGAATAGGATTATTCTAAGAATTCACTGACTTAATATGAATAAACCACTATAGTATCTGTCACATAGAAAGTTTCTAACATTTTTAGAATTTATAAAGAATACAAAAACAATGTAAGCATACCAATTTTGATCAATAAAGTGATTTACCTGATTTTAAAAATGATTATCAAACATATGCAAGAAAATTTAAGATAGTCTATCATTTTAATATTTAAGTTTAGGGTTTAATGCATATTATTTTGTTCAATAAAAGGCTATACAGATGTTCATGTGTTTGTAAAAGTAAGTCAAATTTATTGCTTTACATGGTAAATATAAAATAGTAGAGGCAGTAATAGAAAAGGTGATAAGATCACTAATAATTATATCAACAAATATATATGTTCAGTGTTTCAATATAAAGCACACCATGTATATTTTATTATATTTACTCTCATGATAATTATATGATACAAATATAATTACTCCAAACTTAGAGATGAGGAAATTGAAGCAATGAAAGTTGAATAACTTGCCAAGGTCTGTTGTCACACAATTGCTTAAAGATACAACCAAGATTTCAATTCAGCTACTGTAATCATTGCATCTGCATCACTGTTCTCTGTCAGCTCCCAGAAATTAATATGCTATCCTTAGCCGCGCCTTTAGGTTAAAGTTTTTATTTTTAAATTACAATTATACTTACAGTTTAATTTTTTGAACTGTGATAAAATTTATGGTTGATTAAATTTAATTTAGAAAGCAATGACAATTTATAATAACAGTTATAAATATGTTTTAAATAAATGTACCATTTAAATATATAGTTTTCATTATGTGTGTATGTTCATCATACATGTATATGCATATGAACATACAGCATTTCCCTCGGTAAACACATATGTATGCATAAGCATGCATATTTATAAATACATAAGTACATACATATAGACCCACATAGTATGTGACATACAGCCAAGTACACGCATATATATACATATATAATTAAGGTATATATAAGATTTAACAGATTAATGTATAGTAGGTGTCTATGGGTCACTGACATAATGCTATGTTCATGACCAACTCAGTAAACTTATGCTAGACATTTATACAACTTTTTAAAATTCGTCTAATTAAAAAATTATTGACCAAGCCAAGTGCAGTGGCTCACACTGCAGGAGGCCATGGCAGGAAGGATCGCTTGAGCACAGGAGCCCCAAGAAGAGAGATATTCCATCTCCACTTTATTTTATAAAAGAAAATAAATACGTAAGTACATACATATAGACCCACACAGTATGTGACATACAGCCAAGTACACGCATATATACATACATATATAATTAAGGCATATATAAGATTTAACAGATTAATGTATAGTAGGTGTCTACGGGTCCCTGACATAATGTTATGTTCATGATCAACTCAGTAAACTTTTACTAGACATTTATACAACTTTTTAAAATTCATCTAATTAAAAATTATTTTATAAAATAAAATAAAGTAAATTAAATTAGATTAAAAATCTTTACAGGCAATTTTACTTTTTTATAACAGTGTAGTGTGCACTTTTCACTTTCCTAAGTTTTTAGATTTAGAAAAGGTTTCATAATTTTTTTATATTATTGTTTGCACTCCTATATTCTGGTCTCTAACTCAGAAAAAATACATAATTTTTAAGTTGAATCAACATTCTCCTTCCTTCACACTAACTTTATTTTCTCCAGCCTTTTCCATCCTATGATACAACTTCTCCTCCTCTTCCTCTTTTTCCTCTATTTTCTTGCCCTCTTCATCTTAAACTGCTATATAGAATAATTGTCTCATTATTCCTCAGCATCCTAAAATTAATTTCACACAATTCCAGGTTTCCTTATTATTTAAAATGCAGTTTTAATTTGTTGTTGAAAATTAAGACGCTTTCATCCTTATGTCATTATGTTACTTTGTAAATAAATCATATTCCCTTTCATATTTATGGTTTTCTGCTTCTGTTTCTTTGTTCTGAAGCCTCCATTCATCACAGTGATTCATTTTCCTCTACTAGTTCTTCTAAGTAAATAGGAAAGCCGCATTCTTTCTCCCGGGCTTCAAGATTATCGTGTTTCTACCTCTTAGGGCAAGATGAAACTTAACCCAACCAATTAAATGAAAGGTGTGAGAATCAGAATAAATATTTAAAATTTTGACAATAATTACATTTTATTATATTTTTTAACATTAAGTTGTTGCTCTGAGACTAAATAGTATAGGGAAATAGGGATCAGACACCTAATAAACATAACAAATTATTTAAATCTTCCTGTTTACAATAAAATGTCTTTTGACACTTGAAAATGGTGGGAATTAAACTGTAATGTGTCTTCTTTGCATTTGCAGATGAAAACATCAGGTATGACACAAAGAAATGAATAAAGTACAAGAATGTCACCAGTAGAAAAGGTATTTTGTGTTAGTTGTGAGTAACAAAGTGTCAAAGGAAAACTATTGATTTTAGAATAGAATTCTTCGTTCTCTTACCTATTTTGCTAGAAGATATTTCAATACAATCCTTTTCAGATGCTTTTGTTAACATCTGCCCTTGAAGGTAGTGGCAGAAATACAGTTTTAACTAATAAAGTCATTTATTTCCCTCCAAATTGTGGTGCAACCTCTAGTTTCCCATTTTTCTTTGGCAATCTATTTTAAAGGTAGTAAAGCATAAAGCAATAAAAGAAGCAATAATGAAGGAAGGGACACACAAAGTGATACCTAATGGATTGTCAGCTCATGAAGGCAATTCACAAGCTGCAGCAAAATGAGTTCTATGCACAAAAAAATCAATACTTATTGTAGCATCTTTCCTGCAACACTGAAATTTATCAGTAAACAGGATACTGTCGCATCTCATAGGTCTTAGACAACTATTGCTCTCGCAAGCAATATTTATTCTGCATAAGTTTCGTCACAGCTGAATCTGATTTACACAAAATAAAGCTTTCTTGACGACAGAAGAATTAGGATATGGCAAATGTATAAGCAGATTTGCGACAAAGGTAGCTGAATTAAAAACAATAACCAGATAGACACTATGAAGACTCTAAACATTGAGAAAGGAAAGCTATAGGTTAGTTACAATGCACACAAGTAGATAGGTTGTCAAATGCATTTGATTGTTACAACAGGCAATGTCTTTCCCCTTTTTTGACAAATGAGGAAACATAAGAATGGAGTTGACTTTCCTTTTTCTTTCTTCTCTCCTTTCTTCCTTCTTTTCTCATCCTTTAATTCCCTAATTTCATTTCCTTTATATTAATTCCCTCCTTCTTTCCTTTTCATCATTTTGTCTTTTATCCTTGCTTCTTTTTTCTGTATTTCCTTATAAACATCTGTAGAAATTAAGTTTATTCTTTGTCCAGTAGTAGAAATTATAAACATCTGTAGAAATTAAGTTTATTCTTTGCCCATCTGGCAAAATGCCAAAGCTGGCTTTGGGGTCATTAAAATAAATTACTTTGAGGTTTCCCTCTGCACAAACCTTCCAGTGTCTTCTGCCTAAACATGAACAGAAGGTCCAGTTATCTGCTGTTTTTCACTTTGCTAATTTTGTTTTTGCTAGGACCACAGAACACAAAATATATGCAACAAGCAACGATATTACAAAAGTTACCTGCATTCATCTTCATACGTCTGCTCTTTCCATGCCGTTTTAGGACTTCTGTTATAATACTATGACTAACTCTGTATTTGGGGACACTAGCTTAATTTTCATTTCTATAAAAAAGCTTCTTGGATAATATGAAGGTATACCATCCCATAGGGAAGTCTTAAGATACTGTACCAGGAAACCTTAATACTGCAAAAATAAGAGATCAGAGACATCAGTCAATAACATTTTAAATAAATCTAACAAACAACTGATGACTCTACCCTTGTTCAATGCACACTGCAAAGAGAGATACATTATTTAGGAAAAGAACAATAGTACACTAGAGTATACTTCAGTCTGAAGTATTTCATTGGAATGATGAGGAGAATAATAAAGAATATAAGGAAGGAAATGGATCTGAAGATGCAGACAAGTGGGACTCCTGGATCAGAATCTAGCTTGGGAGCTAGTGTGGTCCTGGAAAGATGGTAGCACATTGATATCAAGGTCGTGAATGCTCTAATAAAGGGACTGGCCACCCAAGCATGCTTGAAAATAAAAAAGAGCACTAGGGCTTCTGCTGCCCCCGGAGGAAACTGTTAATCTCCCTAGAATCCAGGGAACAAAGCAGAACAGTGTTAACAGAACCTGAAAAAATAATGCAAAGTAGGTCACTTCAGACAAGACATAGACCCACTCTTTCCTGCAACTGTCTAATCCCCTCTGACTACTCAGGGAAGATTCCAGAGTAATAAATATCTCACCCCCTCTTCTAATTTCCACTGATGTTTGGATGGGATTTCATGACTGAACCAAGACAGTAGTCCAAGGGCAAATAAGACTACTGATACAATCTAACAGGTTAGTAGTTTTGAGTAGAAATAGAATTGAACATAATGAGAGTGGATAGAGGAAGGCAAACATAATGTCTGGATAGATGCTAAGTAAAATTGTCCAGGGCCCCTGACTCAAAACAAAATATTAGGTGATAAACTCTACACAAGAAGAAAGCTTAAAAGCTTAAAGTGATCACCATTTGGACCCCCGACGTACTATATAAATATAATCACTTTAGGGAGGCAGGAAAAAATTGTTCTAAGTTCATAATTTTGACATGAACAAATGAATTGTTGAGGAGATAGCAAATCGACAACATATCTCACATTACCACAGGAAAGGAGCCTAAGTTGTTTGCATACCACGTTTCACTGAGAACTGCTGAAGGTCAGAACGGAAACACAAGTCCACCAAGCAAAGTGGAAGAGAGCTGAGAGGGGGAAATGCATGAATCTAACACTAACAGACTAAAACCCAACAGGATTAAATTAACCTTGAAAAAGGGCAATTAACAAATAAGCAAAAGAAGATGTCTCCACTCTGGAGTGAGAGCAATATAGAATGCTTTAAAACAAGTAAACCTAGGGCCCTCAAAGGGATTAAAAGTAATAACAATACAAATAAAATACATTGAATACTTCTCAAAATGTTTGTACTAATAAATGGATGTGTTAAAAATCCTTGTAAATAAAAAATATATAAATGTTTATAATCAAGTAGACAGTGTAATATCTATCACATTAAAAAGAATTAGGTAACTAAAATACAAGATGTCACCCATAATGCAATATAAAGAAAACAAGGAATAAAACCCAGGCAGAGTCAGTCATCAGTAAGCTTACTAGTTAAAGTTGACAAGCTCTAGCATATGGCTTAATAAAGTTCCAGAAAAAAAAAATTCAAAGAATGATAGGGAAGACCTTTGATAGAAGAAAAGATGGAGAATTTTCCAGAAATACAGCAACTGGAGTACTGTGATTAAAGATGTACACAGGCAGGGTACAATGGCTCATACCTGTAATCCTAACATTCTGGGAGGCTGAGACTGAAAGATTGCTTGATCTCAGGAGTTAGAGACCAGCCTGAGAAAGAGTAAGACCCAATCTCTGCCAAAATAAACACAGAAAACTTATCTGGGTGTGGTGGCGCACACCTATGATCCAGACTATTTGGCAGGCTGACGAACAGGGATTCAGTGCTGATAATATATGATATTTAGAATAGTAGAAAAAGTAAAAGTATTAGGTAGAAAAGGCATATTTACTTAAAAAACATAGCAATTAGGTTGACAATTTACTTCTCATGCAATATAAAAATTGACAGAAAATTATACAGTTTTAAAATGTTTCACAGAACTCAATATTAACCTACAATTCTAACCTTGGTAAATTATCATTCAAAAATTACTGGAATAAATGAATTTTTTCTTGTAAGCAAACAAAGCTTAAAATCCTTTGTTTAAAATCCTTACACACCATCAATGAAATAATTAACAAAGAGTATAATTTAGCAAGACGATATGAAAAGGTAAGAAAGAAATGACTTTAAACAGTATCCATATTTGTCAGAGAAATGTAATTCACTCAAGTATAAAAATAACAATTTTTTATTTCCCAGGAAAGTGAAACATTTAGACAAATATAACAAGATTTTTAATTTTATGTGTATACAGGTATAGGTTGCTTTTTCTATCAGTTACATGGACTAACAGAACTTTTCTATAAAATTTTTCTATGAGTTAAAATGGAACAATAAGTGTACATGTAAATTATGCACTTAGAATAGTTACTGATACCAAATAAGCCTGTGATTATACCTTTTAAAACTACTCCCATATCTGGAGCACTGCCTGTGGCTCAAGCAGTAGGGCGTGAGCCCCATATGTGGGAGGTGGTGGGTTCAAACCCAGCCCCAGACAAAAAAAAAATATATATATATATATTCCCATATCCGAGTGGCACCTGTGGATCAGTGGGCAGGGCGCTGGCCCCATATACTGAGGGTGGAGGGTTCAAACTCAGCCCGAGTCAAACTGCAACAAAAAAATTGCCAGGTGCTGCAACGGGTGCCTGCAGTCCCAGCTACTTGGGAGGCTTAGGCAAGGGAATCGCCTAAGCCTAGGAGTTGGAGGTTGCTGTGAGCTATGTGATGCCATGGCACTCTACCAAGGGCAATAAAGTAAGACTCTGTCTCTACAAAAAGAAAGAAAGAAAGAAAAAACTATTCCCATATCTTCTACTTATGCAAGCAGCATTTATTTTTTATTGGAAATGCAGTGTGAAGTAACTACTCAATCTATATACCCAAAAGGTACTTTACTGTATTTTCTCTTTGTCCATTAAGAAGCATATCCATCCAGTTCATTCACAATTCCCAATATATGTAACTAGATTTGGTCTCCAAATCACGCAAGGATCACTGGCACACAATTTAAAGATGATTAATGTGATTTCAAAATCTTTGGCTATAAAGAATATATGAAAATACTTTCATTATTCTTATATTTATGGATCTACTCAGCTTTCTTTTTCCTTTTTTGTTTTGTTTTGTTTTGTTTTTGACATGTAGTCTCACTCTGTCATTGTGAGTAGAGTGCTATGGCATCATGGCTCACTGCAACCACAAAGCTCTTGAACTTAAGCAATCCCCTTGCCTCAGCCTCCAAAGCAGCTGAGACTTTAGACAAGCCTATGCCCAGCTAGTTTTCCTATTTTTAGTAGAGACGGGGTATCATTCTTGTTCAAGAAATCCATCCACCTCAGCCTCCCAGAGTGCCAGGATTATAGGTGTGAGCCATTGAGCTAGACCAACTCAGTTATTTTTTGATGACTAATGAGCCATTTTCAATGTTTTCATGCAGATAGTGGATATATAATGGAGAAGGGTGGCAAGAAAGGAAATTAATAATTATTAGAATTATTTTTTGCCAATCTTGTCTGTAAGTATTAATTTAAGATATGTAGCAATATTTAATGCCATTCCATAAAAGAGAAAGCTGAAGTTCAGAAAACAACTCAATAATTTGCCTAAGAAATTACAGCTATAAAGAGGCAAAGTGTGGTTTGAAAATATCTTTTCCTAGAACCCACAATCAAGAAAAGGAAGATAAGTCCATGATGGACAAATAACTATACAATATTTAAGAATTTCATTTGTGGGGGAGGGGCAAGGTGGCCGACTGGAAGCCCCATCGAACCCCCGCAAGCCCCCAGGCCAGGGACGGCGGCGAGGTACCAATACATGTCCTGCCAAGCCTCAGCCCACAGCCAACAGCAACCAGGAACTCCACTGGGACTCCCACATGGTGCCCATCTGTGCCCCACCCAGCCTGGGCCCACCGCCCACAGGGACCCCTGCCTAGCTCCAATCCATGCCCCAGGCCCACTGCCCACAGCGGCCAAGATCTCCACTCCACCCAGACCACTGCAAGGTCCTCATTGGCACCCCACTAGGCTTTGGTCAGCTGCCAGCAGCAGCCATGAAGTCCGATGGGACTCGCAACCGGTGCCAAACTGTGCCCCACCTGGCCTTGGCCTGCTGCCTGCTGAGGCCCCAGCTGCGAGACCCCTAGATCCCTCCTCCCAGCCAGAGACTGCTGGAGGCACGAGCTCACTTTACAAAGACCACAGGGTGCCCCATCCTATGCCCTGCTGCTTGATCTGGGCCTGCCGCACTCTGGAGCTGCTACAACAGCCAGAATCCCCTGGGTGGGGCAGTCCCAGAGGAGCTATACAGGCTCACTCTCTACAAAGATCCAGCAACAACAGAGTGATCCTGCCTGGGTCTGATCTGGGAGAGATACCTTCCCAACTCTGAGGATGGACATAGGCAACAGTAAAAAATAATCACAAGGCAGAATCAACAGAAAAACTCTGGCAATATGAATAATCAGAGTAGATCAACTCCCCCAAGGAACGAAAAGGTAGATACAGCACCAGATCATTGCATAAGCAAATGGTTGAGATGTCAGAAATCGAATTCAGAGTCTGGATAGCAAATAAGATCAGCGGTATGGAGGAAAAGATGGAATTAGAATTTCAAGGAGTAATCCAAAAGATGACCCAGAAGATGTCTCAAGAATTCAATGAATTCAAAGACAAAATGACTAAAGATTTTGACACATTGAGACAAGAAGTTGTAGCCCCCAAAGATCTGAGAAATACAGTAGAATCCCTCAGTAACAGAATGGAGCAAGCAGAAAAAGGATTTCTGACATGGAAGACAAAGCTTTCAAACGTTCCCAAACTTCCAAAGAAGAAGAGAAATGGAAGGCAAAAATGGATCATTCTCTCAGACAGCTCTGGGATAACTCAAAGAAAACCAATATTCACCTTATAGGGATACCAGAAAATGATGAAGTGGCATGACAAGGCACAGAGTCTCTTCTTTATGAGATGGTGAAAGAGAACTTTCCAGAAACGCCAAGAGATTCTGAAATTCTGACAGCAGACAGTTTCAGAACCCCAGCACTACTCAACCCAAATAAGACATCCCCCAGGCACATCATAATTAACTTCACTAAAGTTAATATGAAGAAAAAAATTCTGAATGCAGCCAGATGTAAGAAATCCATTACCTACAAGGGGAAGAATATTTAGAATAACTACAGATCTCTCGGATCAAACCTTTCAAGCTAGAAGACAATGGTCATCGATTTTAATCTCCTAAAACAAAAGAACATTCAACCCAGGATCCTGTCAGATAAACTGAGTTTCATTTATGAAGGAGAAATTAAATACTTTAATGACATCCATGTGTTGAAGAAATTTGCTATAACTAAACCAGCTCTCCAAGATATTCTCACACCTATCCTCCACAATGACCAGTGCAATCCTTCACAACAAAAGTAAACTCACCCAGAAACTTTTTATCAAATTTCATCTTCCACAGTGATGAAATGATTAAAAATGTCCACTGGACTTTGTAAAGATTTATCATTGTTTTCAAATAATATGAATGGTTTAAATTTTCCTCTAAAGGGGCATAGATTGGCTGACTGGATACAAAAACTCAGGCCAGGGCGGCTCCTGTGGCTCAGCGAGTAGGGCGCCGGCCCCATATACTGAAGGTGGCGGGTTCAAGCCCAGCCTCGGCCGAACTGCAAAACAAAAAAATAGCCGGGCACTGTGGCGGGCGCCAGTAGTCCTAGCTACTAGGGAGGCTGAGGCAAGAGAATCACTTAAGCCCAAGAGCTGGAGGTTGCTGTGAGCAGTGTGACACCACGGCACTCTACCCAGTGTGATAAAGTGAGACTCTGTCTCTACAAAAAAAAAACAAAAACTCAGGCCAGATATCTGCTGCATACAAGAATCTCACCTTGGGTGGAGGGAGGGCTATTAGTGGGATCACACCTACGGTGCATCTTAGCAGGGTACTGGGGAAACTTATTAAATGTAGAGTATCAATGTCTTTATATAGTGATCAAGAAAATGCCATGAAGGCTATCTGTAACAGTACGATCAAAACATTTCTGAAT
>CAUYON010188249.1:0-13055 GCA_963573935.1 Arctocebus calabarensis
AAGTTGTCACCCTGGATAGAGTGCCATGGCATCACAGCTCACAGCAATTCCTGGGCTTAAGTAAGTCTCCTGCCTCTGCCTCCCAAGTAGCTGGGACTACAGGCGCCCGCCACAATGCCCGGCCATTTTTTGGTTGCAGCCCTCATTGTTGTTTGGCGGGCTCGGGCTGGATTCGAACCCACCAGTTCAGGTGTACGTGGCTGGCACCTTAGCCCGTTGAGCCACAGGCGCTGAGCCAGATTTTTTTTTTTTTTGGAGACAGTGTCTCACTATGTCACCCTCAGTAGAGTGCTGTGACAACACAGCTCTCCGCAACCTCTAACTCCTGGGCTTAAGTGATTCTCCTGGCTCAGCCTCCCAAGTAGCTGGGACTACAGGCACCCACCACAACGCCTGGCTATTTTTTGTTGCAGTTCTCATTGTTGTTTAGCTGGCCTAGGCTGGGTTCCAACCTGCCACCCTTGGTGTATGTAGCTGATGCCTTCACCATTATGCTACTGGCGTCGAGCTGATGTAATGTATTTTTGAATGTCAGCCAGTATTAGTTTGGTATGTAATACAGTGTAATGCGGTTTATAGGTAAGTTGGGTTGCTAGGAATTATTTATGTCTATGAATCTAAAGTTCATGCATTTCCAAGACACAAAAGTACATATATTCTTTTGGCTGTAATGTTTTTTGTCTTTTGTTTCAATAACTTAAATCTAGTTTGTTGTAAAGTGACGCCTTATTATTGACGATCCTTTCAAATAAAGACATTAGATAATTTTAGGGGGAAGAGTAAAATATATTAGTGTAGGTTGGTAAAAAAGCTACCCACAATTTTTTTTTTTTTAATTTTTTGAGACAGTCTCAAGCTATTGCCCTGAATAGAGTGCCATGGCATCACAGCTCAGCAACCTCTAACTCTTGGGCTTAAGCGATTCTCTTGCCTCAGCCTCCCGAGTAGCTGGGACTGCAGGCGCCCGCCACAGCGCCCGGCTATTTTTTGTTGCAGTTGTCATTGTTGTTTAGCAGGCCCGGGCCGGGTTTGAACCCCCCATCCTTGGTGTATGTGGCCAGCACCCTGCTCACTGAGCTACAGGCGCCGCCTAATCACAGATTTAAACCTTGAATGGCTGAGTCCATTGAAAGTTTATTTTCTTCAGTTCAGTGTAAGTCTTTGGCTAGAGGTGGGCGACTCTGCTGCATGTGGTCATTCGGGGGCTTATGCTCTTTCCATCCTGTGTTCTTACCACCTGTCGACTTGGTCTCCAAGGGCTCTGCAGAATGGAAACAGCAATGATCATTTTTATTTTTTAAATGGGCCAGAACTAAATCATTTAGCCCAGCCTGAAAGGCCGGGGGGGGCTGGGAAATGGAGCTTAGCTATGTGCCTAGAGAGGGAGAGTAAAGCCAGTTTGGCAATAGGGCAGCATTGTCTTCACCACAGAGTCGTGGAGGAGCGGGTGCTGCTCCCTGCTCCGTAGGCATCGAGCTCGTTGGTGCCTTTCCCCTGTAGCTGGACCATGAGGCCGCGTAGGAAAGCAGAGTGCTGGGGAATAAACTGGAGGCTGAGCAGCCAGGCTGGTGCCTCAGGGATTGTGTGAGTGAGGGAGAGTTTGTGCAGACCTCATCCGGTGGTGTTGATGGATGGAGAGATAGCACAGGCCCCAGGAATCCTTTCTGAAGGCAGAGTCCCTTTGGTAGAGGGGAGTGTATCTTATTATTCTTCTGAACTCCACTGAGGAATTAAATAAGAGTACGTGTAGGGTGCATACTCACGGTTATTTACAGCAGACTCTGCCTCAGATGCCAAGCCAGCTCGAAAGGAAGGATGAGCAGCTAGGATCAGTCATGGTATTGCTTAGTTGTAAACAATTCAGATTTATCAGGTAAAAGAAAACATAGTTATTTCAAGTTTGCTGGCACACTTATCTTGTCTCAGTAGTGAAGCAGGAATCTGATAGGACTAAATTACTCAAACTAGTTGGTTGGGTTGAAAGGAGGCAGATGGTACTGAGCTGCTGCACCACAAGCTCTCGGGCTCGGCAGAGGGAGGTAAAGTTAAGATATTCTTAAAGCAAATAGCTTGGACTACTTATCTAAAACGAAACCCACCAATCAAAAAACAGAGAGGAAAAAAAATGGAAAACCCACTTCCTGCAATGGAGCAGGGAGGTTTTGCCTTGTGGTTATGAGCATGACTGAGGCCAGACTGTCTGGGTTTGATTCCTAGATACTCTACTTTTTTAGTAATGAAACCATAGACAAATTATTTAGCCTATAAATAATAAAAATCTATAAAACGAGGCTACAATTGTACCTGTGTCGTAGGGTTTTGAGGATCAAATATGTCACGTAGAGATATGTTCTGAGAGGTGCGTCTGTAGGTGATTTCGTCATTGCGTGGACACCACTGAAGGTGCTTCTGCAAACCCAGGTGGCACAGCCCGCCCACAGCTACGCCAGACCGTGTGATATCCCACACTGTATAGCATGTGACCATACCCAAAACTGCAGGCAGTTGGAACACAGCTGTGAGTTTTGAATGTCTAAACTTATCTGAACTTAGAAAAGGCACAGTAAAAATACAGCTTTATACTCTTACAGACCAACATGGTGTGTGTGTGTGGTTTGTCATTGATGAAATGTTAGCTCTGTGCACGCATGGCTGTATCTATCCTTAACATACCTAAAACAGAGCCTGTTCCTTGCAGCCCTCTCCTAGCCGAGATGCTTAATGTAGCACTGGCTCAGATGGTGCGTGGTCCAGGTCAGCTGCTGTTGCTGGCATTATAATACTAAAGATTCAGTAGAAATTACAGTTAATTATTTGCTGTTGGTACAAAGTCTCACTTCTCTTTCCCTTAGAACAGTGGTTCTCAACCTTTGATTGTATGGCAACGAAAATAATTTTATGGTTGGGGGTCACCACAACATGAGGAACTATAATTAAAGGGTCGTGGCCTTAGGAAGCTTGAGAACCACTGCCTTAGAACATTTAACAACTCAGGACATCAAACCCCAAGGAGGTCCCTCACGTGGGAGGTCCAGACAGGGATTATTAAACCATCAAGGGTGCAAAAAGGCTGTTTGTGGAGAGGTGAGGAGACAGGATTTCCAGCAGGGGGAAGTCAGCCAAGTCTGCCAAATCCCAGGCTCGGTGGGAGGGGAGGAGGCCCTGAAGAGCAGGTTTTCAGAGGGGAGCCGAGCTGTCCCAGCAGAGGGTGGGACATCTGTGGATCTCATTCTAGGTCAGTGGCTCTCAACCTTCCTAATGCTGTGAGCCTTCAGTACAGTTCCTGTGGGTCGCGACCCACAGGTTGAGAACTGCTGTTCCAGGTGGGAAAGGAGGAGGAAGGTGGATGTGAGGAGGGTGTTACGACCAGGTGCTCTGAGTAGCCATGAGAATGCCAGTGCTGTTTGGAGTGCCACCGCATCGCAGGGCTGGAACAGGGCCTTGGCACCTCAGCTGTGCTGACTGGAGATGTTCTCGCGCTTTTGCTTTGACTTTAGGGATATGTCTTGCTAAGGGTCACATCTTAAGTCAGTGGCACTCTTGGAACTAGGGTTCCGGTCTGCGCCCTCCTCTCTGTGAATCCCTGTTCCCACCCAGACATGTCTTTGACTCTCCGGGGGCCCGACAGCAGAGTCCTGCCGGCCGCTGCACGTTCCCTTGTGCCGGTTCTTTTCTTATCCGGGAGTGAGTTCCAAGCAGCTTTCCACCCAGCCTACTTGACGCGGCTCTGCCGAGATGAAAAGGATGCGGGCCCTGCCATCCAGGGATTATGTCTGAGCATCTGAAATTTAGTAAAAGCCCTTGTAAATCCCTGACCCCGAGGGCTTTGAGAAATCCAGATTGAATTCTTACTATTTGTTTTTTTAAGACAGAGTTTTACTCTTTGGCCTAGGCTAGAGTGCTGTGGCATTAACCTAGCTCATGGCAGCCTCAGGTTCCTGGGTTCAAGCGATCCTCCTTCCACAGCCTCCTGAGGAGCTGGGACTACAGGCTCCCACCACAGATGCCTGGCTAGTTTTTCTGTTTGTAGTAGAGACGCTCAGGCTGGTCTCAAACTCCTGAGTTCAGTTAATCCACCTGCCCCAGTCTCGGAGAGCTCTAGGATTGTAGGTGTGAGCCACCACATCCGGCCGACTTGGCAGTCTTAGCAGAACAGTGAGTTGGTCCTGTTGATTGCTTGATTCCCTTGCTGCTTAGCCATTCCTTGGCTTTGGTCATGTAATGGAGTTTTGTTTTTTCCTGTTGAATTGTACAGATAACGATGGGAAAGGGTCTCCCGTGTTCACTGGGGAGGTTGACTGCACCTACTTCTTCACGTGGGACACGAAGTATGCTTGTGTCAAAGAGAAGGAAGACCTCCTCTGCAGTGCCGCTGACGGGAGGCAGCGCTATGACCTGTCTGTGCTGGCCCGACACTCAGGTATTCCTCTCCTTGGAAGGCGGCCTCTGTGCGTTTGCGGGACACTTTTCTCATGAATGAGTTGCTTTTGGAGATGCTGTTTCTTTGCTGTCAGCTAATTGGGTTACAGCCCCCATTCCTCTTTCTTCTTTCCATGGGGTTGAATGAAGTATTAGAAGAGCATGTAATTGGGTAGTGGAATACTTGAACTTGATACCAGCATTACCATTTTCTAGTTGTGTTTCCTTGGGCTAATCTTACCACAGTTTAGTGAAAACTACCTCAGCACTTACAGAGGGTCAGGTACTTTCTTTCTTTATTTTTTTTTTGAGACAGAGTCTCACCATGTTGCCCTCGGTAGAGTGCCATGGTGTCACAGCTCACAGAGTTTGAACTCTTGGACCCGAGCGATTCTCTTGCCTCAGCCTCCCAAGTAGCTGGGACTACAGGCACCCGCCACAATGCCTGGCTATTTTTTGTTGTAGTTCTCATTGTTGGTTAACTGGCCTGGGCTGCATTCGAACCCACCAACTTTAGCGTATGTGGCTAATGTTGTAACCACTGTGCTACGGGTGCCAAGCCAACTTTATTTATTTCTTAAACTTCAGCTCTTATGTCAGCCTTCCAGGAGGTGGTATTCTCATTTAACACAGGAGCTGTCAGGCTGAGGTGGAACTCGGGTTCAGCTCAAATCTTTTGTCCTTGAGAGTTCACTGTTTGTCTCCCCACCTCTTCCCCATCTGTGAAATGAGGTCTGCATTCCCTGCCCCTCATTGTTCTGTGAGGACCGTGCACCCCTGGGCCGCTGTTCAGTGTCGCCAGGTGGAGGCTACCTGCAGTGGTCTGGGCAGCAGGGCCTGCTGCCCTCAGGGACTTGGAATTTAGCAGGAAACAGAGAAGATGGAGTCAGCAAGAATAGGAACTTCTGGCAAGGACAGCTTGCGGGGAGGGTGTGGTTTTACCCTTTCGGCAGCCCTGGAATTAGGCGACTAGGGGCCAGTTATCTCTCTGTATGGTGAGCTTGACCCCAAGGCAGAGAGAATGACCTGCCTCACTCAATTGCCTCTCAGAAAAGTTACGTAATTACCAGCTGTGACAGGATTGCTGGTCATGTCCCCTTAGTCCCATGAGGTTTGGAAAGGACAGTGTTGGGAGGAGGAATCCCTCCTGTGTGGAGTGTTAGTTTCTTCTGAGCCCTGCTCACGGGAGCTCTCCTGAGAATGCTCGCACTGGGGTTAAATTCTGGTGCGTGTGCTGATGAAGAAATTGGTTGTGAAGCGGGAAGAGCTCTGGCCAGGGAATCAGAGCCCTCTCAAGGACTATGCATCCCTTGACGTTTGCCCAAGTGAGCTGCCCTCCCCGCCTGAGCACCAGCAGCAGGCCCAGCAGTCATAGCAGGACCCCTCAGTCAGCTTTGTTTTATTTTTAACCACTGAGCATAAGACAAAACGTAAGATCTATGAGTGACTAAGAGATAAGTTTATTCACTCAAAGACCTTTGACCCAGATCTGGTTCTCTGGGAATCTGAAATATTTTGTAGCATTTGTGTGTAGATAACCCCAGCCCCAAGGAAGCCCTGAGAGGGGAGATAAAGCCCTTTCCTATGGCCTAAACAAGTCCCATTTTAGGACTTTACTCCCTGTCCCCCAGTGCTGACGCAAGCTTTCCACATCTAGGGCCGGTCCCTGTTAGGCATTGTTGTCCCTGGTGTCTTGTAGGCCGTTCACATTCGAATATAGTCCTCCGTAAGTGTGGTCTCGCCGCTCAGGAGTTTTGGGGGTTTTGCCTTCCAAACCCGTCTCAACCTGCAAAGGAGCATTTTCACATGAGGACACGTACGTTTGTCTCTTCATGTCCTCCCCCACGAAGTCCTGGTTCCTGCCGTGGCCCCAGCACCCAGTGTGTGCTCCCTCACTCGCCCAGCGTCTGTTCACCTTGACTGGCCTCGTGAGCTCAGTGACCAGACGGATCTTACTCACCGTCCGTGGTCTCAGGTGTCTCTCCCTGCATGCCCTCTGCATCTGCGCACCAGGGGGAAGGTTTCTCTCAGCTGCATTGGCCTCCCCTGAGGTCGAAGGCTGTGTGTCGACCTGCCGCTCTGCCAGGTCCCGGGACCCGGGCTGGCTTCCTTGTGGTTGTTAAGTTCTGATTTTATGTTGTGGGACCTGGGAGAATTCTGCTGTTTAATTCTCTATCCCCCCATTGAGATTACTTTTCTAATGAAGCATTGGGGTGTTGTTTCTGTCAGATTAAATGAGAAATCTGAGAATCTCTGAATTTCTGGGCCTTCATCCTACCCTGGTTTCAGAAGCCTGTTTGCTGGGGGTTGAGTCTCCAGCCTGCTGAGCTGTGGGCCCTTGACCTTGGGCTTCCGTACCATTGAAGTGTGACTCACAGAGAAATCCTCATCACCTTTGGCTAAAAGAAACTTTTTTTTCTTTGTCACAGAACCAGAACAGAATTGGGAAGCCGTGGATGGCAGCCAGACGGAAACAGAAAAGAAGCATTTCTTCATTAATGTGTGTCACAGAGTGCTGCAGGGGGGCGAGGCCAGAGGCTGTCCTGAGGAGGCGGCGGCATGTGCAGTAGGTGAGTGGGGCTGGAGGGGAGGTCGGGGGCCTGTCTGGGAGTGAGCTAGAAATTCTCCTGTGGTTTTTCTATTATGTAGGTTCAACATAGAAAGGTAGTAACGGATTTTTTTAAAGACTTAAATGTTGGTGACTGCTTGGTGCACTCTACAGTCGGGTGAAGTCTCCTGCGTTTGGCTAAAGCCATAACTGGGAGCAGAAAGGGCCATGTTGGAAAGTACTTTGTCATGTTTTCAGTTTCTGTGCTGGCCAAAAATGTGGCCAGGACTTGTGTGAAGCCGATTTCTTTTTTTTTGAGACAGAGCCTCAAGCTGTCACCCTGGATAGAGTGCTGTGGCATCACAGCTCACAGCAACCTCCAATTCCTGGGCTTAAGTGAGTCTCCTGCCTCCGCCACCCAAGTAGCTGGGACTACAGGTGCCTGCCACAACGCCCGGCCATTTTTTGGTTGCAGCTGTCATTGTTGTTTGGCGGGCCCAGGCTGGATTCGAACCCGCCAGCTCAGGTGTACGTGGTTGGCGCCTTAGCCCATTGAGCCACAGGCGTCAAGCCCGTGAAGCTGATTTTAATTCTTTAAACGTTACTGCCTGGAGTGGTTCCCAAGTGGACTCTCCGCTGTAGCCTCTGCGAAAGAGTACTTGCTCCCAGGCCCCTTTGCTCTAACTGCTTTGGTCCCATAGATGTCTTGTAGAGACTTCTCGATGAGATAGTACGTTTGTTGTTTTTCATTTAAGATACACCTTGAAAATGCCAGGCAGTGGGAGTAATGAGACTCTATTATGTTACAAACATTCAATAAGGAATTATGAGCATTGGCTGGATATTTAGGGATTATCACAATATTCAAAGCAGGTTCAGACGTGCCCTTGTCTTTACTTAAGAGTTTTGGAAGAGAGTTCTAATACTTCATAGTAAAAATCAAGTGAACCAAGAGATAAGTGGCCACTTTGCTCAGGATGCCGACCAGATTTAGTTTCCTCTTTGGTCATGAGACAAACTGTGACCCTGGCTTTCAAAGGACTCTGTGTCTCAGGGTAGCCAAGGTTCTGAAAGTGGGGTATCGTGTCACTCTACAAATGGTGATGGTGCATGGTGGCTGTTCAGTCCCTGTGCCCTCGGAGGTCCTTGTGTATTATTCATGGCACTTTCCTGCTAAGCCTACAGATGGCCTTGAAAGTCCCAGTGCATCTGTCACTGACCAAATGTGACACTCAGGGAAACTCAGGGAGCTGGCTGTGATGGCTCAGGCCTATAATCCCAGCAATTTAGGACTGAGTTTGAGAGTGGCCCTGGCAATAGTGAGACCACCCCTGCCCCCCATCTCTACAAAAGTAATAATAGGCAAAAGAAAACCCAGTGACCGTGGCAGGGGACTAGGGGGCTGGAGAGGGGCTGTGGAGCACCCGTCATTCGGGGCTGGTGTCCCCCACTGTCCATGGCATCGTTTTAAATTGTGTCTTCTACCTCCCCCCCTTCACTTTCTCTTTTACAGATAAGAATGGAAGTAAAAATCTGGGAAAATTTCTTTCTCCTCCTATAAAAGAGAAAGGAAACATTCATCTTTCTTATTCAGATGGTGATGATTGTGGTCACGGCAAGAAAATAAGAACTAATATCTTACTTGTGTGCAAGCCAGGTAAAAATTAAAGGATGAAATCTTACAGTGGGTTTGCCAGGGGTCCTGCATTCTTCACTTCCATGTTCCTCGGGAGTCAGGGCGAGATGAGCGGCCGGCGGGGGTGGTGCTGAGCTTCGCTGGGTCCTGAGCATTTTGGTTCCACACTCTGGTGGTAGGAGATGCATCAGTCGGATTCCTCCCCATCTCCCACCCCAAATCAACCCCGAAAGGGAGAAACCAGACGGGATGCAGGATGCTGGGAATCTTAGTCTGGGGTCCTTTTCCTAAGGAGCGAAGTGGGGTCAAGGGTCAGTCATGTGGCTTGCTTCACTTCCTCCAAAAAAGGGGAAAAAATCATAAATGGTTTCAAAATTTTGCCCGTGATCTTGTCATTTAAACATAATGCTAATTCTCATTTCCTATATTTTAGGCATATGTTGTTATTAGTCAAAATTTGTGTGTATTTACCCATTTATAATGTTCCTCAAAATGTGGTATTTCGTTAACGCTATTCTATATCAGAGTTCTATTTATAATTTTTGGAGACTTCCTTGTTGGTTGCGGTGTGGTTTTACTGTTTTTAAATATTTTCCCTATTGTTGGATGGCTGATGTGTTTCCAGCGTTGGTAGTGTGTTTTCATAGACCCTCTCTCTGCCTCTCCTTGCAATATTTTCTTTGGATAAGTTCCCAGCTCTGGGATAAGGTCAAAGGCTAGGAGCATTTCTATTTTGCTTTTTTTACTCATGGTGAAATATATATAACATTTACTATTTTTAAAATTCATGATAAAATACGCATAACATAAAATTTGCTATTGTAATATATTTTTTTTTTGGCTGGGGCTGGGTTTGAACCCGCCACTTCCGGTATATGGGGCCAGTACCCTACTCCTTGAGCCACAGGTACTGCCCCTTGTAATTGTTTTTTAAGTACACAGTTCAGTGGCATTAAAAACCCTCCCGTTGTACAGTCACTACCAGACTTTTTCCATCTTCCTAAACTGGCGCTGTTAGCTAACTCCCATCAAACGCTAACTCCTCGGTGCCCCCTGCCCCCGAATCCACCATCCCACTGTCTGTGTCCACAGATCAGTGGACCGTCCTGGTATTTGTAGGACCATTTTTTTGACCTTCGCTATGTTCCCTTCGCACTTTGTCTCCCTCTGCCCCTTCCAAGTCTATCTTTAAGAGTGTTAAGAACGAGGTAAGATTTTTAAGAACTGATTGATTCGTGATTTCTTTTTTTTCTCCATTGACAGGTGATCTAGAAAGTGCTCCAGTGTTGAGAACTACTGGGGCTGATGGCTGCTTCTATGAGTTTGAGTGGCACACGGCAGCCGCCTGCGCGCTGGCTAAGGTGGAGGGAGAGAATTGCACGGTCTTCGACACCCAGGCAGGTGTGTGTCTGAGCAGCACCTCTGTGGGGTAGTGTGCCTTGCAACCCCTGGAGGTGTTTTTCCTGAACATTGTCTGTGAGGGTTTTTAGAGATAACCTGCTTTCGTGTTTTATGAATGCCAGTTTACCAAAATTTCGAAAATCTGATGCTTGGGCTTATTTGAGATATTGAAAATATTATCTTGATCACTGTTGATATAGGTTTGCTGAATGCTTAAGAGTACAAGGGAATAAATCATGTCTGAAAAGACTTCTTGCATGAACTCTAGCCATGAAAGCTACCTTGGAGGGACTTTATAGGAAAGACATTCTATTGTGGTTGTCCTACTTTGAATATACAGGTTGTTTATTCAACTAGCAGTTATGGGCTTGGCATAGGGTTTTAGACTAAGGCAGTGTTGACTCTGCCTCCCAGGGAAACATCGGTAACTGTGGCTCTGGTGCCTGCAGAGGGCAGTGTCTTCCTGCCAGTGTGAAGCCTTCGGGAAGAATTGCTCCCTTTGAAACTGTGGGGGAGGTCACCCTGTCCGTGGAGTTCTGACTGACCTTATCTACTTCTGTTGTATGTATTCTCACTTAGGGTTTTCTTTTGATTTGTCACCTCTCACAAAGAAAACTGGTGCCTATAAAGTTGAGACAAAGCAGTATGACTATTACATAAACGTTTGTGGTGCCTTATCTGTGGACTCCTGTCAGCCAGACTCCGGGGCCTGTCAGGTATCCAAAAGGCAAGTCGGTTTTCAGTTTGGGGTTTATTATTAGGTGTTTTGTGTTAACTAATATTTTATTCAGGAATAGGTGTGTTCTCTTCTAAGGTTATTGCTTTATGACAAGCATTGAAACATTGATAAAACCTGACCTAAAAACTGGTAGGAGTTTAATTTTCCAGAAGAGAATGTTGTGTCCATTGCTTTCTTGGCTTTATTATTGCTAATGTTGCTGAATATTTCGATGCAGTAATCGTCTGTTTTCTTTTCTGAATGTATTTATCTTTGTTCATTCTTCATGCAGTTTTTGTTTCTAGTCCTTATCTTAAACGCTGTTATTGTAATTAACTATTCAGCCTTTTTAATTATGTAAAGGCAAAAAGCGGAAACCTAATAAACACATGTATATGTAAAAATAAAAAATTTAAAAATAAGAACTATGAGAAAGGTAGAAAAGATATTGTAGCCCTATGAGCAGTCATGAACTTTACACATGACTTTAGAAATATTTTCAAGAGTCAAGAGTGAAAATATGTTGATTTTAGGCACAGGAAGAAAACTCTGAACTCTTAAAATTATCTCTCTGTCAACCTGTGGTGCCTGTTACTAGTGTAACTAGGTGACATCTTTTGATACAATTAGGAAATAAAGGCTATGATGCAAATGAACTATAGTAATATCAGAAACATCAGATTTGTTCCCATTTTAATACTAAAGGGTATTAAATCCCTGCAAAAGTGAAATGATGACAAGGAGAAACACATTATAAGTCAATTGATTAAAAAAAATTGTTCTCTCTTCCTTGGTCCCTGCACACTGGGTATATTAGCATAGACTTTGTCATATTCTAACTTACATTGCATTTCATTGATTGTCTCCTCTGTATGAGGAAGAGCATAGTGTCTGGGTACTATATGAGGACTTTCTCTAAGTGGCACCTAACAATGGGGATTTGGTCTTCATGATCTGAATATTATCCATTCAATATACATTGATGACCCCTCAAAATAGACACATACAGAAACATATACATATATGCATACTTAGACATATTATTTACAAGGTTATGCTAGGTAGTTTGGGAGATAGTAAGATGCAGAATCTCTATTGTAATCATATAAGTGGAGGGAAATATATATATACACACACATGTATGTGTATCTATATTTGTGTATATTTATATGCATCATATATTCTTGTATATGCATATATCATATATAAATATTAATATGTACATATACATTTGTGCACATGTATGTACTTGTATGTATGTATATTGTCCCACTATTTACTCCCTTGAAAATAAGATCCAATATGATTGTAATTTTAGAATAATTACCAACCAATATAGAGTATAATTATACATTTTTATATAAGCACTTATATATGTATACCCAAACTTATACATATAGACATACTTAAATATAGCACTATAAGTGTCCAGAACATTTTCCTTAGGATAATAAACAAAGTAATTGATAGTGTTTATTGAATTAAACATCATTGAACATTCCATATTTTTTTCCCAGACAGCTAAGCCCACTTGCTTTCACAGATGGGTAAATAAAGAGAACTTGTCCAGGGACATCTATAGGCCGTAAAATGCCATTATCTCCTACATAATCCTCAACATTTCTCCTGTAGGTATATATGCTGTCCTAGCCCATAGTAATAGCTAACAATTCCACTTGGACACTACATGACACCTCCCCTTGCCTCTCAACATCCTGGGTTGAGAAATTCTCTCTTCTGTATCAATTTTACTTATTTAGCAGCCAAACAAACATGGTAATTTCTTTTTTATATAATTTTATTTATTTATTTATTTATTGTTGGGGAGTCATTGAGGATACAAAGAACCAGGTTCCATTGGTTGCATCTGTTAGGTAAAGTCCCTCTTATAATTGTGTCTCGCCCACAAAAGGTATGTCACACACCATGCTCCCCACCCCTTCCCTCCTTTCCTTTCTCTGTTCTTCTTTTCTCCCATCCCCCTCCCTCCTTCCCTCTCTTTGCTCTCTCCTTCTTCCACCCCTCACCGTGTACTAGGTCATCAACTGTCCTCATATGAGAATTGAGTACATAGGATTCTTGCTTCTCCATTCATGTGATGCTTTACTAAGAAGAATGTGTTCCATTTCCATCCAGGTTAATACAAAGTATGTGAAGTCTCCATCTATTTTTTAAAATAATTTTATTAAATCATAATTGTGTACATTGGTGCAATCATGGGGCACAATGTGCTTACTTCATATACAATCAGAAATATTTTGATCATACTGTTAGAGATAGCTTTCATGGCATTTTCTTAATCACTATATGAAGACATTGATATTCTACATTTA
>CAUYON010188250.1:0-17301 GCA_963573935.1 Arctocebus calabarensis
ATTCTGTTTATTCATGTTGCCAGAGTTTTTCCACTGGTTCCGCCCCATGTTTCTTTTTCAGTTTTTAGCTATATGAGCAGGAGAGTGAGATTGGGCTGGAGACTTCTACGGTTGTGGTTGACCAGCCCTCCACCAAGGTACTAGTGCGGTGACTGCAGCCTGTACAATTCAAGAGTTCCAGTCCAGTTATAAATGCAGTCAGTCTGGATTGTGGATGAATTGGAGTTCTAGACTTCCAATCCTGGGCAGGGAGTGAAAGGTCAATGAGATGCTTTTCTTAAGACAGAGTTTGATTCTCTCCCATTTCCCTTGAATCTGATACAATGATCAGCATCCTTTATAGTCAGTATTCCTGGGAGAAATCTCGCCTGGTCCCCACACCCAGCTGCCACGCAGCCAGTCCTCCTGCCCTTCTTTGGATGGCCGGCTTCAGTATTCACTAATACGCATGTCTGTTTCTGAGTTCTTAAAATTATTTTTCATTAATATATTTTATTCTGATACCAGTACTCTAGATCTAAATTATTGTAGCTTTACAAATGTATAATGCATGTTTAGAAAGCCTTACCCTGCCAGATTCCATTGGTTAGTAAGATTTTCTAGGATCTTTATCTCTATATTCATAAGTAAGATTATGATTTTTCATATCTTGTTGATAGAATTATTCCATCTTTAGAAAATGAATAAGGAGTAGTTACAATTATAATCTCTTTTTATGCTCTGAATACAATCTGAAAGATAAATAGGTTTGAAAAATTTCCTAAGAAACAAATTTTTATACTGTATTGTAATTTCTTCTTGAGAAATTTTGCTTCCTTGTAGATAAATGGATAAATGTTTTAAATTATCTACTGTATTAGTAATCAATTTCTGAGACACAAATTATGACAAAACTTAGCAGCTTAAAGCACTTAAACATTTATTTTCTTATAGTTTCTATTATTCAAGAATTCAGGAACAAGTTAGCTGGGTAGATCTGGATAAAGGTTTATCCTAAGGCTCATTCAGATGTTTCATGGTACTACAGCTATCAGAAAGCTTGACAGGGGTGAGACAATTCACTTCCAAGATGGATCACTCACAGAGCTGACAAGTTAGTGCTAGGTTTAGCAGAATTCTCATCTGGTCTCGATGTATTTTTCTCCGTAGGTACTCCTTAATGTCTTAACTCACTCCCTTGCTTTTCTAAGGAGAATCTGTTCAAGTGACCAAGGAAGAAGCAGCAATGTATTTATGAACTAGTCTCAGAAGTCATACATTCTTATCTCCACATTATCATTTTGGTTACACAAGTCCATTCCCTCCTTTGGAGGAGGGAAACAAAAAACACCAGGAGGCAAGGATTGCTAGGGATGCATTGGAAGTTGGTAGCTGTGCAACCCTTAACATTTTTTGAAATCATGTTATAACCTATGTTTTCCTTTGTTAACCTTGACTTAGAAATGTTCATATCAGTGCCATTTCTTCTAACTATGTTTACAATGAATGTTAAGATAATGCTATATATAAAATGTATCTTCATGATAAAGCAAAAACGGCAAAGAAAGAAACTTTAATTAATTATCTCACCTATAAAAGGAGTAAGAAAATTCACAAAAATTGTTACAATTAAATTTTTCAGAACTCTGGAAATTAACTATCTTACAACAACCTAGGGAACATTTATTCAAGAAAATGGCTAAATCTCAATAAGATAAATGAGCTGTGTGGTATTTTAGCTTGCATTATTTTCATCCCCAAGTATCCAGCTCTGTGGTAGTCTTCAAAATTAACAGCTCTCATTCATGGTTAAAGCAAATAGTCTTGCAGCCATGGGAGAATGCAAATAGGCTAGAACTCTTTCAAAACCTTATTCCCAAGAAATTGCCATTATTTGACATGTCTGACAGTTCTCTGGAAGACTCCACTTGCAAAGCTGTCTGTATTTTACTTAATTCAGAACTCAACCACTGTGAAAAACCTTTTTTCTCTGGGCATTTGTCAAAAGCAATTATAGGCAATTGATTAAGTTCACAGATGCCTGAGGATTAGATAATAGTTGGGGAAAACAATAGCCTAACCAAAGCTTAAAAACATAAGCTGAGTAAAGAGATATTCACAGGGGCTTTGAAAAGTTTTGACATATTACTGAAAACATAGAAGGCTAAATATATTCCCAGAACAGTGCTCGGATTCAGGAAGAAATAGGGAAAGCCCTGAAATGCTACCTTTGACTGACCTCAAGGCTTTGTGCAAACAGGAAGTGAAGACAAGGCAGAACTATCAACTTCCTGGCTGAGTGTCAAAATATGCCCAGGCATTCACACAGAGCACAACTGAGGGGCTTATTAGTTCCAGAAGTTTTTTAAAAAAATCTATTTGGATGACATTACGAAAATAGCAGAGTAGGACATTAACACAAAACAAGTGACTGAGGAAAAATTCTCAACCAATGAAAGTTAATGAACACAAAGTTGAGGATGCACCTGGGAAAAACAAAGCTGTGGCTATTTTTCTGAAGGCAAATTTGGGAGTTTCAGCATTTCAGGCATAAAGAAAGAAAAAATGGTGGGGGGCTAATGAGACAAGTTTCTTTCTCATGAGACCCAGGAAAATCTACATTTTATGTAAGATTAGGTGAATGATAGGGGAGAAAAAGGAAGTGAAGAAAGCATCAATCATGTAGATGTCCCTCGACAGATGGAAGAATATGTGATTCTGCCTTGTCTCTGTCTTGTATCTGTAAAAACAAACTTATAGCTCGTTATTGTGTGGAACTGGAACAGACTTTAGTTCTAGTTCTACGAGCAAGAAATAATCTGCAGACCTAAAATTGCAATTTGCATGCCCTGCTTATGAGAGACCGGCAAGGAATTTCCTTGATGAATGATCTATGGAGCCAGTTCTTCACAGATGCCTGAGGCCTTTACCTTATCTTTTGCATAAGGAGTTAGGGATGTTGTCTTGAGCTTTTTATTTTCCATTAGAAGATATCAGCCCTCATTTCCCCCAATCAAAATTTTAGTATAGACAGCTATTCACAAAGTAGACCAGACTGGGCTGAACTGCACATTAACAAATCTGCAGGAACACAGTGGTTCAAAAAAAAAAAAAAAAAAACCATAAAAAAAGAAGAATATTCACATAGAAAGGATTTCTGTTGAGACTGGTATACTTGAGAAGATAGCTAGGAACAAAGAATAAAAGTAGAAGCTATTGGTATCAGACATGTGGAAAGAACCAACATGTTCTCTAGCTACCTGCTCTACAGAGAACACCAATGTCTTTTCTCACTTAGTAATTAATAGCCTTTCCTGCCAGAGAACCCCCAAAAGGGAGACATATTTGCACACCTTTTCTAACTTCTAGAAAGCAACTGCAGTTGATCTGCTTTTGGAATGTGAAATGGTGCTCTTTCAGCAGTAGGCAAGCCATACTGTGGAGCCAAAGCTACCATGTGAGGGCCCACACTTCAGAACCAGACTCTATAGTGAAGCCATCACTACAGTAAAGTACTTCTCACTCCTGACTCCAAAGCCAAACTCTCCCTGTATGTGCCCTTACTCCAGACACTGGCTCAGCTGCCTTACACAGCTAGGTCCCACCCAGGCCCTAGAACTAGTACAATTCTAGGCATATCTACACTCTCATTCTTGTCTCCCCTGATAATTCACAAATGTATTATTACCAGCATGACAGCAGGTTCACCTGCACCCCACATAGCAGCTTAACTACTATAGAGAGCTGGCCCTGCCTAAACTCTGAAGCCACTCCAACTCTATACAAAGCAGCATTCTCAACCTCCTTGTTGTTTCACATGTACCCATGCCTCATATATTATTATCGATGCAGCAGAGGGAGCACACAAACCTCAAGCACCAGAGCCATTACTACTCTAATCTCAGAGCCATAGTTACTCCATGTTTGCATTAGGCCTCACTTCCAAGGCCATTGGTGCTACTCATCAGATGCCAATGGCACTGCCACCATGAGTAGGGCCACAGCTAGATCCAGAGATAAGGGAAATCTACTTAACCATAATTTCTCTGGTGGGAGATAAACAAATCATGAGGACTTTAGCACTCATCACTACTGAAGACTTTAACAATTCTTGGTATACCAATATCCACTGCTTTGGCCACTGAGAATTGCTAAGATCTTTGTCAACACTAATCTGAGCTAAAAGAGCTACGTGAAGACTACACAAATATACCATCACTGATATCAGAACCAATGCACCCCACTCAGTGAGCACATTTTCATTCCCCTGTAGGGAAATGTCTTTTCATAGGGAGCTAGATATTAAAATCTAGAAGAAATGACTGCTTCACCAAATACCTACAAATCAACATATGGCAAAAAGAAACATTTAAAAAAACAAAACATTTGATAACATTATCAAAATAACAGAACAAAATCCCAGTAATTGACCCAAAGAAATAGAGATATATGAATTGCCTGATAAAAATGGCAAAATAATGGTTTTAAGGAAGCGATAGTGAACTCCTGAAGTGGCTGTCCACTTATCCAGTGTGCAAAAACCAGTCTCACTCTATGCCCCTGAGGGTCAAGGCTGTAAGGCATCTCACTCCCAGCCTTTAGGCTGCTCAGTCACTCAATTACTTGCCCAAGGTCTCCTGCCCAATCTTTGCTCTGTGACCCTAAGGGCAGAGCTTGCCAGGGCAGTTCTCCCTCAATGGCTCTGTGCAGCCCACAGCCAAACCCTATTAGCTCCTTCTGGCTCAGCAGCTCAGTCTGGGGCCCTAGACAACACTTAAAATCTTCTGCACTCTTGCCCAAGTTCTCCCAAGATAATTCAACTGAGTGCAAAGTCCAAACAAAACAGCTCACAGATAAGGCCTTTCCAGTTTGCAATCTCACTGCTGCTGAACTTAGAGCTGCCAGAAGGATTAGACTGAACAAACACATGGAACCACTTGCCAGTTCTCCACTGCTTTTGTCCTCTTCATGGGGTCCAGAAGTCTCTTGCTGACTCCCTGTGTCCCCAAAGGGATGTTTTGGGGCAGATCCCACCAGCCAGAGATGCCTGGAGTCTTCTCTCCTCAGTCTCACCATGTCCAGTTGCAAACTATCCAATGTACTCAGCCCTACTATGAAACTAATTTCATATGAAAGCTATAACCCAATTATAGCAGAAGAATATGAGGAAAGGGGCAAGGGAGGGAAGGGGAGTGGGAAGGATGGGTGAAGGGAGGGCAAGTGGTAGGACCACACCTACGTTGCATCATAAAAGGGTACAGGTGAAACTTACTAAATGCAGAATATAAATGTCTGAACACAATAACTAAGAAAATGCCATGAAGGCTATGTTAACCAATTCGATGAAGATATTTCAAATTGTATATAAAACTAGCAAATTTTACCCCCATGATTGCATTAGTGTACACAGCTATGATCTTATAAAATAATAATAATAAAAGAATTAAAGACAGTTAGAGTTTTTGCCCTGAACTAGGCTTTGGTTTAAGGTAATGTTATGGCTGGTTTTATTTTCTATATAGGCCACGAAATAGTTATTCATATCATCAATAAGCCTATTTTGTTTTCTTATAATTCATGTGTTCACTGGAGTAGCCTCTTTTCATTTCCTTCAAAAACTTTTTCCTTGCATTCACTGTTTTTGGCATGAGAAGCCCAGTTTACATTCTATCTTAGCTTCTAATGTGCTTTTCCTCACTAAGTTTAATCATTTCTAGCTTTTGGTTTAAAGTGAGAGACAATCTCTTTTGTTTTATACTTGCATAGATATTTTCTTTTTCCTTTTTTTTTTTTTTGCAATTTTTGGCTGGGGCAGAGTTTGAACCCACCATCTCTGGTATATGGGTCCAATGCCCATGCATAGATATTTTCTTTTCTCTTTAACATCTAGAGAGTATTGTAGGTTATTAGTTGGCCTAATTTCAATATTAGGAAATATTGTGTCTCAATGAATAGGAACATCCAAGGAGAGGGAGAAAGATAGGGAATAAGTAATTGGTGGAACAGTCAGAACACACACATTTATCAATTAAGTTTGCCATCATATGAGTATAGTTTGTGGTATCCCTAAGCAATTAAATTCATAACATCAAAAGTCACTAATCATGGATCACCATTACAGAGATAATAGTAATAAAAAAATGGAAATAAAATGTTATACAGAGACATGAACTACATGCTGTTGGACAAATGGCACATAGACTGGTTCATCACAAGATTGCCAGGAAACTTCAATTTATTTTTTAAAAAATGCTATCTGTGAAGAGCAATAAAGCAAAACACAATAAAATAAGATACTCTTGTAATTTGTTAAGAAATATACTATTTAAATTATGATGCTAAAAACATAAATTGGGAGTGGTGGAATCAAAATGTCAAGTTTTTGTATGTGACCAAAGTTAACCTATTATCAGCTTAAAATAGTCTATTATAACTTGTTTCTTTGTGAGCTTCATGGTAGAGACACAAAAGATAAGAAGTAAGAAATTAATGCATACCATTAGAGAAAACTATCTACTTCCCAGAAAAGATAGTAAGAATGGAAGAAAGGAAAAATACATTTACACAGTAACCAAAATGTAATCATCAAAATGTAGACTTAGGATATACATAATTGAAAGTGAAAGGATAGAAAAAATATCTATGCAAATGTAAACCAAAAGAGATTGGGGTAGATATAGTTACATGATATAGAATGAACTTCAAATTAAAAATGTAAAACAAGGCGTAAAATGTCAGTGAATAAGGGCAAAGGAATTATTTCATAAGGAAGAAATTATAATTTTAAATATATATATGTATGTATATGTTCACCTAAACATATAAAAGAAATACTACTATATCTGAAGAGAGAAATAGCCTGCAATAAAATAATAGGATTTCAAAAAGCACACTTTCAACAATAGATAGATCATCTAGACAGAAAATTAATAAGGAAACATCAATTTAAGCTATAATTTGGAATAAATGGACCTAATAGACACATTAAGAAAATTTCATCTAAAGCCAACAGAATACACTTTCTTTTTGAGCACACAAAGAACATTCTTCAGGACAGATCATATGTTAAACCACAAAACAAGTCATAAAAATTTTAAGATCAAATATATCAAGTACCTTTTTCAAAAACAATGATAAGAAACTATAAAAGTATTGATAATAATCAGTAATCAGAAGAATTTCAAAATGTCACAAGTAGGTAAAAATTAAATAGCATGCTCCTGAGCAATGAATGGGTCAAAGAAAAAATTGAAAGCAAAATTTTAAAATAGCTTGAGACCAATGAAAAGGGAAATACATCACAACGAAATGTATGGGATGCATCAAAAGCAGTTCTAAAAGGGTTTATATTATAAACATTTATTCTACATCAAAAAAGAGAAAGATTTAAAATAAATAACATAAAGAAGTAACTAGAGAGAGAAAAAACTAAGCCCAAAGTTAGTATAAGGAAGAGAAAAATAAAGATTAGAGATGTCATTAAAGAAATAAAGACTAGAAAAACAATAGAAATGATCAGTAAAATGAAGAGTTGTAGGTTTTTTGAAAATATAAAAATGAAAAATATTTAGATAAACTAAGGATAAAAGAGAGAAGAGTCAAAAAAGCAAAAGTAGAAAAAAAAGATAAGACATTACAGCTAATACCACAGACATAGAAAGGCTCACAAGTGGCTAGTATGAACAATTTTATGCCAAAAAATTGGATAACCTAGAGAAAACAGATACATTCCTAGACATACACAATCTATAAAGACTGACTCTTGAAGAAATAGAAAATTTCAACAGACCAATACTAAGGCGATTAAATTAGTAAAACAAACAATACCCCCATCCCAATACCTTCCCATCAGAAAAAAGACCAGGACCAGATGAGGCTTCACTGCTGAATTCTACCAACCATTTAAAGAAGAACTAATACAAATCCTTCTCAAATTCCTCCTAAAATGAAAAGGTAAGAGTGTACTTTCAGGTTTATTTTGTATGGCCATCATCACTGTAATACAAAATCAGACACAGATATCTTAAGAAACTTATAGCCCAATATCCCCAGTGAACATAGGTATAAAAAATTCTTAACAAAATGCTAGCTAACCTATTTCAAGAGCACATTTAAAGGATCGTACACCATGATCACATGGGAATTATCCCTAGGATGTAAGTATAGTTTAATTCATACAAATCAATGAATATGATACACCACATTAATGAAATAAAAAATAAAAATAAAAATCCTATGATCAGCTCATGACAAACTTCAACATTGACTCATGATAAATATGCTTAAAAAATAGGTATAGGAAGACAAAAACACACCAATATGAAGGTCATATATGAAAAATTCACTGCGAACCTCATATTCAACAATGAAAACCTGAAAACTTCCCCCTTAGATCAGAAACAAGATAAGGATACTCACTCTTCCTATTTCTATTCAAGATACTACTGGGGGTTCTAGCAACAAAGATAAGGCAAGAAAAAAATTAGACTTGCCATTTGACCTTATAATTCCTTTACTTGATATATACCCAGATGACCAAAAATCACATTACAACAAAGATATCTGTACTAGATTGTATATTGCAGCCCAATTCATAATTGCTAAGTCATGGAAGAAGCCCAAGAGCCCATTGATTCACGAATGGATTAATAAACTGTGGTACATGTATACCATGGAATATTAAGAGTTTATTTTTTGTAGTTAGAATTACCTTAGAAAGGGGAGCAAGAATAATGGCTTACTTGCTAAGGATTTTTTTCTCCTCTGCTCCCTTCATTTGAAGAATTTCACCAGCAGCAACTTCGTGATCTGATTTCCTAATATTTGGGCCATGGTTGTGAGTGTCCATTCCTCATCATCAGCCGTAACATCCTGGGAAGCGGTCGCTCCAGACACAGACCTACACAGTGCTACTTGAGTATGATGGGGTTGGCGGTACTCTAATAGTGGACCAATTCTGAATTTGAGTAGTCACTACAAGTACCTCATTTATAAACCTTCTCCTCAGTCTTTCTAATCATGTTTAAGTACCTAAATCCTCTCCATTAAATTTACTCCCATTTAATGTACATAGAACATCTCTATTTTAACTCTCTCCTACGTACCCAACCTAGATTGTTTTCCACTTTGATAATAAACTTAAATAGTAATTAAAACAATAAAGAGTATTAGGGAATCAGCACAAACTTGCAATGTCATTCATGATAGAAAAGTAAAAGTAGACCTAGCACACTGAAAGGAAGAAAAACATGGGCATAGGGAAAAGGAGAGATAGACCATATTAGGGTAGTGTAATTTGTTAAAAACAACTCCCATGTTTTAGATTCTTTACATAATGACAGTTGATTTTCCCTCAAAACACAATCCAAAGTGAGTTGATGAAAAGCTCTGCTTTCTATAGTTATTCATGTCTTTTGCTTATTTCCTCATTTTGGCTACACATACTCCTCAGTATCCTCAGGACAAGGACCAACTACCCTGATTTGGCCAGGCAAACCAGAACAATTTGGCCGTGCTAGTCCTGACAATCCTCCACAGTCATATTTACATGGAGAAAGAAAGGAGAAGTAGAACCAGGCAAAGGTTTGTATGAACCAGATCTCGCAGTGGCTCATATCACTTTGGTTGGAACTTCATTGTATGATATGCATCAGTGGCTAAAGAATACTGAGTTCTGATCTGATAACAGCAACTATAATACTGTGCATTCAACTGATTTGAAGATTACAGTTTTTAAAAATTTATGCCCAGCTAATATGTCATGAAAATTAGCTCATAAAATCTTAAAAAACTTACAAGTACTCAATAAGTTAAGTGCCCCCTAGACATGCCCATGATGTCTGTTGGTCACTGAAAAATCATTCTATGTAAGACTTAGTGGCAGTAGGGAATAGCAAGATGTCTGTGTATAATGGCTATAATGGCATTTTGAGATTCCTAAGAGTTGAAACAGCTCTGAAATAAAGCCGACTGACCATCATAACACTTTTTCCATATCTTTGAAGTAAGTGAAGCTTGTCTTCAACATTTGGGGGGCACAAATATTAGAAATGATTGCATATATGAAATTTTAATCTGCTGATTTGAAAAAAAAATAGTATTGGATCTGGTATTCTCAGATATTGACAGAGGTTGCTGGGGTTGTGTGACTTATGCCTGAGAAAAAGTTTACCACAGCAGCGAGTGAATGATTGATATTGGGTGTTGCATGTGTGTGCTTGCTCAGGGCTCCATCTTTCAATTTGATATATTTGTAAGGTAGTTAGCAAAAAGATTTTTAAAAAGAGAGAGAGAGAGTTTTTTTATACTGAACTCCAGTCACAAGGCTGTATCTAATGTGAGTGAAGCTAAAAAATATAATCCGGTGGAGCCTAGGAAGAATAGAAAATAAGAATAATGGAAAACACAAATGGTCTTAGAAAAAACCTACTCCTCTGTTAACCAAAATTGAGTTCACATGTTCCTACACATAAAACACATTCTTCTCTCCTCAAGGGAGAGAAGTCAAAGTCCCATAAATTCATTGCATTTAGCAAAATATCCAAGATTTTTTGATAATGAATATCAGGTCATAATGTAAGCCTTCAGTAACCAGTGAACTAAAATGACAAATTATCTGTATCACTAAAAAAGTCAGGCAATGATAGAGAGAACAATAATAGAAATTTGCTGTCGGAAGAGGAAAGAATGATAACAATAGTTACTTGACCATGATATTTGGTGACTTCTTTGAGCAGGAGTCATGGAAGCTTCCTATGTGTGGGACAAACTGGAGCTCTTTTAGTTTATTTTTTAAGTCATCATATTAGTTGGGTAAATTTTCTGCAAAACATATCAAAAACAGGATAGTTTGAGCCTCAGAAATTTATTGTCTCACAATTCTGGACACTAGAAATGTTAGCTTAAGGTGTTTGGCAGAGTGGTTCCTTCTTGGGTGGTGAGGGAGAATATTTCCAATTTCTATTCCTTGCTTCTGGTGGTTTACTGGCAGTTTTTGGTGTTCCTAGACTTGTAATTCTCTGCCAAATTTACCCTCTTTCCTTACTCTAAGGAAATCAGTTATATTGGATTAGGAATCCATTTTTTCCATTTAGTATGGCTTCATCTTTACTTATTAGATCTTCAATGACTATATATCTAATAAGGTCACATTTGCAGTTAAAGAGGGTCAGGAATATGAATCTTAAAAAACATGATTAAACTCAACAAATATGACAAGGTAAAGGCTTTTTCATTTTAAATCCGGGTTTATGATATCTTTGAATATGAATTACCTTCAAAAGTAATGTGATACTGGATTCTAATGCAGAGCTTCCATCTACTTCCTCATGTCAGTAACCACACTAAGAGTGCTCTTCTATACACAATTCTCAAGCATGATTTATGACTTTGCTTTCTCACCTCCAAGAACCTCTCTTAAGTCCACAGCAAGATCATCAGGCTTAGGTGGAGAGGCCACTTTCCTCATCTAATCTTTGAAACACTTATTTTTGATAGATTTTGTTGCTCAAATGCAATTGTAACTGTTATTTTCTACTTGTGAGGTTTAGAAACAGTCAGCTTTTCAAATTGTTCAAGTCCCCAACTGTCTCAATACCTTATTTTATTTCATTTTTATTTGTAAGCCAAACAATCCTTCTTCTGATTTTATTTCTTACTGATGATAGATTACTAACATAGTCTAGTCATAACTGACTGACATTATTGTTATGGCTCTTCCCAATCACTTCTACTTGAGCAAGTAAATATGTGATCTGTCTACAAGTTATTGTGGTCTACAGTTACCTAGTGTTCATCTAACTAGCCTCCTTGCCTAATAACTCCAGGTTCCTTTGACCATTTCTTTCCATTTGCCAAATGTTTTTGTTTGATAGTCTTAAACTGAATTGCAATATCTATATTGGCCAGTGCCAATACTCAGTGCTATAACAACAATCACCAATCTCAGTATTTAAACAAAATAAGAATGAACTTCTTCCTTATAATACAGTTTGGTATTGGGATGTGTCCCATCCCACTGAATTATTCTAAGATCCAGTCTCCTTCTTTCTTGTGGCTCTGCATCACATTTCTCTCTATTCAGCCTGTAAATAACAAAAGAGGATACCTATGGATAGAAGGATTTTATGAACCAGAAAGAATATGGGACCCCCATTTGTGGATACTCAGTAGCCAAAACTAAGGTAGCCACATGGCAACGCATAACTTTAAGTTAGGCTAGAAACAAGTGATCAAGATGTGTGCATTAAAAAGAAGTGAAAAGAGCTACCACTCTTCCTCTTCCCCTAAGCAGCCTGAGGTGATCTGTGAAAATGGCTCACTATTCACTTAACTCAGAAAACTCCACAAAGTCATGCAAGTCAAGAGGCTCAAATCTTCGTGTTCACTATAAGAACACCCATGAAACTGCCAGGCCATCAAGGGTATGCATATACAAGAAGCCACCAAGTATCTGAAGGATGTCACCTTAAAGAAACAATGTGTACCATTCCGATGTTACAATGGAAGAGTTGGTAGGTGTGCCCAGGCCAAACAGTGGGGCTGGACACAGGGTTTGTGGCCCAAAAAGAGAGCTGAATTTTTGCTGCGTACGCTTAAAAATGCAGAGAGTAATGCTGAACTTAAGGGTTTAGCTGTAGATTCTCTGGTCCCTGAGCATATCCAAGTGAACAAAGCACCCAAGATGCGCTGCCAAACTTACAGAGCTCATGGTCGCATTGACCTATACATGAGCTCCCCCTGCCACATTGAGATGACCCTTACTGAAAAGGAACAGACTGTTCCCAAACCAGAAGAAGAGGTAGCACAGAAAAAAAAGATATCCCAGAAGAAACTGAAGAAACAAAAACTGACGGTACATGAATAAATGCAAATAACAGTTAAAAAAAAAAAAATAGAACCAATAGTGGTTAGCAATCAACCACTAACCAAAAAACATGAAGGTTAGCTATAACCAGAAAATGAAAAAAAACTTGTACCTACCCATAAACTGCCCTAAATTAGTTGAAATGGTGTATGCAGGTCTATTTAGACTATTTAATAGTCTATTTAGTCTATTAAAATGCCTTTTAATTTTGTAAGAAACAGATTTTTAATGTTTTATAATGAATTAAATATATGAATAATCTACAATTATTGAGCCCTCTGATCTGTATAATATATTACTAACTCTTCTTTTATTGTATTTTTAATCATCAGATCTTTGCCTATCATTTAAAAAAGATTACATGCTCTCCCCTTAGTGTCCAGTCCCTATAATTAACTCCTTTGTTAGAACTGTGGTCTTCAAGTTATTTTGACTAAACATTCCTATTGGTAAACTTATTGGCATGCAGCAACATGTGTAATTATTTATTTGTAAATGGAACATGTATGATATCACTAATGTTACATTATAAAACAAAAAATAAAAATTTATACATATAAAATAAAAAATAGAGAAATTATATTTTCTTCCTATACTGCACTGGTTCTCAACCTTCCTAATGCTGTGGCTCTTTAATACAGTTCCTGTGGGTCGTGACCCATAGGTTGAAAACTGCTGCTATACTGCAATAGGTGACCTTTACTTCAATGGGCCTACTAGGATAAAGCACCTGTAACTGAAGGCTCAATTCAATCGGTAGACTAGCTAGTTAGTTTTGCTTAATTATGTGACTATAATCCTAATCCTTAATTGTGTAAGAATGTATGGTACAGCAACATGTTACCAATAGAATCAAAACCCAAAAATACCTTAAAAAGAAAAAGAACAGCATAGTCTCCATATCTTATTATAAAATTGTAATATACTCTATAACTATACTACCAGTCATCATTTTTTTAAAAAATTAACGTATTTCAGGCAAATATACTTAAAAGGCTATATTTCAATTATACTTTAAAAAGATATTCCCACCATTTCTTTTACCAGGAAAATGTCAAAGGTACAGAGTAGTTAGAAATTTCCATGTAAATTACTTGAAAAGTAAAAATTCTGAATAGGTTTAAATATTGACAACGATACCATTATTCCATGATATAATTAGCCATAATAACTCCCATTTATCGAACACCACAAGAGCCTTACATTTATCAAAAGGTTTATCATAAATAGTGCAATTTTACTTCAACAAGTTGACTTGTTCACATTATCCAAACTATCATTCCAATGAGTTAGTTTTGACTGCCTCAACATCTAAGCCTTAATGTCCTTGATTTTATGATATTATTTCCCACCCATTCGGGTTTTACATTTCAGAACAATAAGTACGAGTTTGCGTTATTTTATATTCCACATAATAAACTGTTTCATGATTACATATACATTTATTATTGAACTGATTTGAGCAAAATACGTCTCTATTAATAAAAAATTACCTCTATTCAAGTAGATCAGATGAAAAGACACTTACCAACTAGAAACATAAATTATTGTCAATCTTCAGATTAATTATAATAGCTTGAATAACTTAATAGAACTGCTAAATCAAACAATCATATATAATATAAAAGAAAATCGATTAAACAAATACATATCATCATTACCTAAGCTAAACGCGCCATCAGGAAAATAGTACCTTCCAAAGTGGCAAAACCAAATAATCATTATTACTAAACAAAGCTGGCTGAACATCCACTATATGAAAATCACTGCTCCGTGTACTAGGGGGAATTTTCCTATCCCCTCAAGATCACCTCTTGGTTGAGGGTGACATAATGTACAGAAGTAAGCTATAACACAAAGCAGTATATGTACAGCACATGTACACTAACAAAGGGCAAAAAATAGACAATAGATAGTGGAAATGTTGCTCTATAAACACACCAAGAGAACTTGCAAGTAGTAATAAGATTCTTGCCATATCTTGTTAGCGGTCCTATTGCTAACATTTCCCCCTTTAACATTTAAGGGTCAAAGATGGAATATTACATAAATTCAGCAGTGAGATATGACAGTTAAAAAAAAACACAGCTAATATAAAACAGTAAACAACTCTTCCAAATCACAGTATTATTACAATTGGTTGGTCTATAAAAAGGCCTCCCTACTACATTCACCTACAAGTTAAACTCTCCCTCTTTTCTTTCCCCCACCCCACCCCAATAAGGAGACACAAGCAAGCAGCAGTTGGTAGGCCTAAGGTTCCTCTGTGGTACCTAATAAGGACTACTTCACAAAGTAATTCTTGCTTTCTGGCAGCCAATTGAAAATTCTACTTAATATTAAAATGGGTTTAAAAACAAGAAACCATATTAGATAACTCTGACTCTGAACAGCAAGAACAGCAAACCAGCAATTATCCTAAACGGGCAAAAAATGCTTTGAAATGTAACTGCTAGGCAGCAGTTCTCAACCTGTACATCACGACTCACAGGATCTGTATTAAAGGGTCGCGGCATTAAGAAGGTTGAGAACCACTGTCCTAGAGCAATGCAATATGATGTCAAATTAATTTTTTTCCCAGCAACAATTTTTACTTTAGTGGCAATTACTGAAGATTGACTGATTAGTTTGAAAATTCAATGTCTTAAGAAGCTACTCTCCAGTGAATAGTTAACAAAATTAAAAGAAATTTCTATAAGTTAAAGAAAATTTGGAGAATCACAGAAACCTGAAGAGCTTTAATTACAGTGGCATATGATACACACTGCCACACCCACCAGACTACACTTATCAAATGGTAAAGATGATAGAATAGTTTTGAGTGCTGTAATGCAGCCATACATAATGTGAACTAACATAGAATAAACAAAGAGCTCACATTCTTTTCTGTCTCTATATATTCTAATCATGTCTATAAGCTAACTTAGTTGACATACAAAAAAAAAGAGCCATTAAGTCCCAATTACCTAGTATGTATATCTAGTATTAATAAGAAAAATGTTAAAGAATGTTTTCAAAAATTGGCAATGTTTTCAAAAATTGGCATGTCGACATGTGGCATGTCTCATAGATAAAAGCAAAAGTTGTCAAATATTGCACCCAAAAATTACATCTTGGGAGATCTTAGAACAGAAAGACGCTACTCAAGGCAACTCAAACATAGACTAAGCAATGACTTTCAAGCATGGAATCCTGGGATATGGTTTTCTACGTAAGGACTATAAGGCAGCTTGTTAAAAATTCAAGTTCCTCCACTCCTACAGATTCTGATTAAGAAATCACAGGATGAAACCAGAAATTAATAATTTTTTTAAACAAATCAGACAGATTCAGATGCATCATCAAATTTGGGAAGCACTGAGGTCTTGAAGCAATGTTTCTAAAAGCATTAAAAATGCAGTTTCTGGACACAGCTTATCTTCAATGATGTGAGACTCTCTGGAGGCGGGAATAAGAAATCTGAATTTTTATGTTTTTTTGTTTTGCAACAGTGGCATAAACACAGCTCACCACAGCCTCAAACACCAGTGATCCTCCCATCTCAGCCTCCTGAGTACTAGGACTACACCTAGTACTGCATGCACCACCATGCCTGGCTAATTTAAAAAAAAAAAAAAAATCTTTTGTAGAGATGGTGTCTCACTATGTTACACAAACTACTGGCCTCAAGGAATCCTCCTGCTTCGGCCTTCCAAAGTGCTGGGATCATAGGCATAAGGCACGTAACACATGGGCAAAATCTGAATTTTTAATAAGTATCTCAGGTAATACTAATGCTACTTTAAAAGCTTAAGAACCAGTGTCTGAAGGATTGGGGTTAGATCCTGTGGAACTGGGTATTCAAAAATAAAATCTTTTTTTTTTTTTTGTCAGTAACACACTTAGAGACATTAGAAGTTAGAATACAGGCCTTATAGTGGAGCGCCAGGAGAGAAAATTTCCTTTGGACACCGGAGCGACCTTTTCCATACTTCTCTCTAATCCTGGTCTTTTATCTCCCAAATCCATAACTATACAGAGGGTGTCTGGACAGCCAGTCACCAAATTTTTCTCCCAGCCTCTAAGCTGCAATGGGGATGACTTGCTGTTCTCTCATGCCTCCCTAATCATCCCTGAAAGTCCTGCTCCTCATTTGGGGAGGGACATACTAACTAAAACAGGAACTTTTCCCTCCTGGAGATCTAGTCATGATCAAAACTCTTCCCTCTAATTCACCTTCCCTGACCCCAACTTGGGAAGATCCCTTTCCTGTTATCTTGTCTTCTTCTACTGTTAAAGTTATAGGAATTGATTCCTGCACACATCATTCGCGAGTAAAGTCCTGGAACCCTCCATCTTCTACACTGGCAGGCAATGAAGACAGCCAACCACAGACCACCTACACTTGTGAGCCAAAAGAAAGTTTGAAGTTATTATTTAGGAAACAGCAAGAAAAACCGTAATATGGTTTTCTTTTA
>CAUYON010188253.1:0-38419 GCA_963573935.1 Arctocebus calabarensis
CTTGGAAATTTCCAAGTTCCAGGAAGTTACAAATTCCTAAGGGCTGAGTCACCATGGAGAGGACCCTGCAAGTGTATCCTTGTGCTCTCCTTGAGAAGACCTGTTCTCCCAGACCTCACCCTTCTCGGGTATCCTCTCTCACACCCACCTCTGCCTCCCAGAGTGCTAGGATTATAGGTATGAGTCACCACACTTGGCATTGTTTATTTTTAACACTTGGGTGCAAGTGGGCTGAGATTGAAAGGATGTTAAAAGGGTAGGGTGGTTTTATAAAACTGGATGAGGGGGAGCTGGTTTCCATTAAGAGCCACTGAATTGTTCTCATTAGGACATCAAAGATGTTATCTCATTATCAGGACTCTCGGCAAGTTCTTCATATCACAGTGCTAGCATATTTCTCTCAGGTGGGTCTGTAATTGGGCCAGTGCAAGGACATGCAAGTATGTGCAGGGACAAGCCTGCAACATGTCTCTCTTATCTAAATTATGTCTACCTGTCACATTCTTACAAAATGGCTTTTTAAGATGGTGTTAGTTTGGCCAGCCTAACAGTAGCGACATCTCACTAGCCAATAGACTCCATCTTGCTTTCTTTCCTATTTGAAAGCCTGGTCCTCCTGCCACATCTTGATTCTGTGAATTCCCTGGTATCTTTCTCACAAATTCCTTTTTAACTTAAGTTAGTCTAAATTGGTCTCTGAACCCCTCTGCTTGATTCCTTCCAGTAATGGAACTATCACAGCTTTAAAGTCTCCTCATTCCATTGATGGACCTCTATATTTGCTTCAAAGTTGTTAATTCAAGCAAAATCGTCTTCTCTGGGGATTTAAGTTTCTCTTTTCTGTAATAATCAGCGTAATATTTGAGTAAGAGTAAATAATCACCAATAACCACACCACAAAAACAAAGTCATCCTTTCTTCCAGTTGAAAACCACCCCCTTTTTTTCCCTAACATAATGTAAATTTCTTGACCACAGGAACAGAAGGTTTGGACTGTTAATGAGCATTCTGATCATCTTTACATGGTCCCAGGAAAGTAAGCTGTCACTTTCTCAGCAAGTCTCTGTGGAAAAGAGTACTTCCAAGTTTATTATCTGCTGAGGTTGATGAGTAAAATCTTTTTTAGAATAAAGGTCTTCTTACTCATATAACTTATAGAGATGTCTGTATTCTTCCAGTCTCCCTGCAATTAAAAGTATATTATCTTCTCTACTGAAGTTGGGATAATTGCTATTTTCAGAGCAACTCATCAGGATGATAGAGATTGATTCCTTTTGATTGACATAGCAGAGGTGTCGAACATTCTTTGGGCACTGAGTTAATGTTATCAGGACTGCAATTTCCCAAACCACATGTCTGATAAGCATGTCTTCAACATTTGCAAACAATCCCAAGTCATTTTCCCCCCTTCAATTATTCTTTCTCATTCTGACAGCTTGTCTAACAACAAGTTTATGATTCTATACTCCTTTCACTAGCTTAGAAAAATATTTGTCCTTGAGCAGTAGGCCAGAAACAGAGCTACTGTGAAAATCATGGGGAAATAGAAAGAACAGAAGGAGAACAGTGCCTATTCCCTTTGGCAGTTTTGTCCAATTCTCAAGCAGTTTACTTGCTGCAACTCAAGGTTTCTTCTCCTGCCTCTACCTCTTTTATACCTTTTCATTATGAGGTATGTGAGTGAGGGTTTAGGGCAAGTAATGCTCCCATTCCAGAGGAGAAAAGAGCTTTATGGGGAATACTCTGTTCCCTTCTGATGGAGCCTTCAGGGGTGCATAGTGTAATGCCCATCTTCACTGTTGTCTGCTCTGCAGAGGGTAAGACTCTCACCCTCTCAACAGTTTCTCTCTCTCTCTTTCTCACACCCTCTTCTCCTCCTTCGCAGTCTCTCTTCCTGGCTCTCCCTCCCTCCCTCCTCTCCACTTCTAGTGGCCACCAGTCCTCAAGGTAATGATGAAACTGCTGTTACAAATTGATGAGGGAGGTGTAAGGTGGGAACTAGGGTAGGGGACCCCAAACTCTATGAAGGAGCAGGCCTAGCTAAAATAATGATGATAGCCAAACTCTATGAAGAAACAGCTTAGCTAAAATATTGATAATAATCAAACTCTGTGAAGGAATAGACCTTGCCAAAATAATAATAACAGTCAGTCACTCTCCCTTCATTTGCTTGATAATAGTTACTGTCCCTTTGTTTACTTCTGATTGCTACTCCAGGGGGCACAGGTGGTAGCTATAAAGATTTTCAACTTTTCTACATATATTTTAGCATCTGTTCAGAACATAGGGGTAGTTTTTGAGATGTCTTCCAGGACATGCATTCCAATGGATTGACTGACCCACCCAGACCAAGAAACTGACTCAACTGGTCTCAAACCCCCACCTAAAGAACTGCATTCCAGTGGAGGGGCTGACTCACCCAGACAGTGGCCCATACCAAAGGACTGATGTTTCCACACCAAAATCAGTGGATTAACAAAACCCTGATTGTTTAATCCTTTGCTCACCAAACTTTCTTAAAAAAACCCAATGCCCCTCAACTCTCAGGAAAGTAGATTTGAGAAATGTCTCTTGTCTCCCTGCTCAGCACTATATGGAATAAACTCTTTCTCTACTATAAGCCCTGCTGTCTCTGGACATTGGTTTTCTCTTGGAAAGGGAGCAGATGAACCTGGCTGGGCAGTGACAGTGCCCCAGTAGCCTCTGCCATCATTTTTTGTGATTCTAACCATTCATTTCAGGCAAATACCACCCTGTTACTCATATGGCACACCCATTCATTCCTACCCAGGAACCCTTCTCCCTGTTGTCCTTCAGCCTGAAATGTACTCCAGAGGTCTTATTTTGTGGGTGCTGAGCAAAATAAAGATTGTAATCCTCCTTGTATTAAGCCCAGAGCTCTTGCTATGACAACAACATACTGCATACTCAAAGCACATGTAGAAAATAAAGAACTTTATTCCAACAAGACTTTGTTTGCAGAAGGAAGATTAGGCTGATTGAATACATTGTTCTACACTGATTTTAATTGGTGCTATAATCTGATCTGTCTCTAACCAGCTAATCGGTATTTAATCGGTTGCTTTAATTTTATTACAAAGCAAGTAGAATGCAGCTGTAGCTAGACCCCACACAAGTAAATAAAATGCATTATTATTATATTTATGCATATGAGTTTTATTCTGCTGGTGTCACAACTATACTCACTTCTACTCCCCTCATAATTTGTTTGTTTTAAGCCATTACTATGCACTTGAATGGTGGAAACAGTTTAAAATGTCTATTTATTGCCAAGTATAAGTTATATAATAAATTTTTTGATATGCCCACCTTCATTTGCCAAAAATTCTTGTGATTCATTTAAATATTCATGCAGTGGTTCAATTACTGACATTGCTTCTATTAATTAATGATACAGGGATTTAATTCTATAGAATAAATAAACACAGAAGTAAAAATAACAGAACAAATTCATGCATAGAAAAGAATCTGACTTGATTGCCCCAAATAAAATTCTATGCTAGAGTTTTCCACATAATTCCCCAGAGAATGAGGCATCTTAGCATTAATAAAACTGAATGTTTTAGGAGCTTTGAACATAGGTACAATAGATTCCAAAGTCCTATATAAGTATTTGAACAACTTGACCTTATTTCAGCTTTTTGAGAGAACTATTAGGAACAATTATAGAATCAACATGAAAAAATATTAAGGACCCACACCGTGTCTGCCTGAAAGGACTCAGATAACTACAGCAAACTTCAAAAAATAGTAATAATAAAATCAAAATACTTTGAGGCTGCTCTTTTAGATCACTACATATTTTTAAGAGGTAATTTACTGGGAGCTTGCTTTTGCTTTTTCCATTCATTCTGGCTGTGCAGGAACACAATGCCCTCACTGTGTGAGTCTGGAGAGCTCTGCTTCTGACTCAGGGGGCAGTGCAGTTCAATGATGAAAAGAAAGCCTTTCCATTAGGAAGACACTGGTTCCAGTCCAAGATTCTACCTACTTGCTGCATTTCCCCAGGCCATCCATTCTTAAGCCTCAATTTCCTCATCTGCAAAATAGGAGTCACAACAGCTACTCTTAAATTGCTGTGAGAAGTAGAGATAACACAACAATATTCTAGCCAAAGGGTCTAGCTGTTTCTTCAGCTACAGGAATCTCTCAGGCTCATTTAGCCATGGCCCTTGAGACTCACCTCAAAGTTTTCTCACCCAACAGAGATTTATTTATTCAACAAATGTTTATTGGACACCTACAGGGGGCCCAAGCACGTTACCTGGAACCCAGAACACAACACTGAAGGTTCAGTTGGAAACATAAAGCCCAGTTTTTTCAATGAGGATGAAGATGACTAGATTTCACTTTAAATGAAACGTGCCCAGGTAGATGTTTATGGTAAAACCAAGATCAAGGTAATTATCATGGAAATATACAACAGGATATTAAGGAGGGTCCCTAGTCCAAGCTTCTTCTTGTATAGCTAAGGACAGAAGAAATCAAAGCGGCAGCTGATGCTTACATAGTATTTGGCTATTTATGAAGCATTTTTATGTGCTATCATGTATAGGAAAGGGATATCCTAACACTCAAGTTCGTAATCAACATCTCTGAGTGTCACCATCCCTGTCACTGAACAATTGTTACCACACATAGAAGGATAAGATAGCTAACAAAGATGCCTTCAGACATTGACCTATCCAAAGTTTGATTTTATTCTTGTCCTAAACCTTTAAACTAGTCTACCCTCGCACCACAGAAATGGTGGTTAGTGAAATCTACTTATATGTGTACAGTCGGGATGTTCTAGATAATCAAGTAAAATCTCCTTATTTTGCTCCTTGACAGGGTTGTAATACTATCCCTGCTCTGCCTGGCAGATGGGATGGAATGACCCATTCCTCACCAGCTTTACCTAGACTTGCATCCATTGAATTGGCTCAGAAATGATACCTGTAATATACTGGCTTCTTGCTGGCTATCTTTCTACTAACAGGCCCTTTAGTGAAGAGTGGTCAAAAAGATGGGTCTGCTCCTTATATAAAAGAAAGATAAGTCATGAGCTAACTATGAAACTCTAAATAAATCACGTATTTTCTGATCTTTCTCCAAATCATATGAATCAAGAGCCAATTACCTTCCACTTTTGAGATTCTATGAAGATGCACACATGTGTCATCATAGCAAAAATATATCTGTTATAGAAGGCAAAGGAATGTTCTCACCTTTTCCAATTAGTACCAAAGGGATTCCTCCACAAAACGATACTTGACTTTGTTGAAAGAAACAAAAAATAAAACAAACAACAAATACCCTGTTACATTGTGATCAGAATAACAGTTGTTTGTGGTGTCTCATGCATTAGTAGAAGAGGATAAATACTTGGTTATTAGATAATTTTTACCCCTTTCCAATTCAATTTTTCTACCACCCACAAACTTCCCAGTTCTTATTTATTTTAGGTGGGAAAGATTTTGATAGATTATTTGTAATTATTTTACAATTTTAAAAGAGAAAAGCATGAATATGAACTCACCTCATGATTTTATTATCTATTTCAGGTTACATAATTAATTAAAGTGTTTTTGCTTATTTTTGTATATAAACAAAAAAAATCATTATTTGGGCTGAGGACCAACATAGGATCAGAAGGAGTTAATATAGGGGTCAAAGGTATATCTATTGTTTATTAATATTTGTGCCTTCTTATAGCCAGGTCTGTTCCAAGGTTGAAGAAATGAGCTAGAATGATGGCAAAGGGTTGTTAAATTTCAAACATTTCTGAGAGAAGGGATGCCATTTTTCCCTAGCTAGCTAAATCTATAAAGTATCTATCTGCAAAGGATACAAAATGTTTTTTCCAGGAACTTTAGACTCAATGAGCAAATTCACTGCATACCAAACTCTACACCTTCTTCCTCACACTGTAGCAGACATTATTAATCAATCACAGACCCTTTCCATTGTGTCTCTGCACAGCCTTCAAATGGCTCTTGATGTAGCATCTCAAGTAATGCTTGCAACAAATCATACTTTACATAAATGATAGGAGGTATTTAGAATTCCTGGATTTGTGAGATTGACTGTTCTCCTTACTAGCACTGAGAGTATTAAGAACCAAGAATCTCACAGTGGCATTATTTAAATGAAATAGAAAAGTCATCTGGTTTGCAGGAATGTGTCAGTGAATTAATATTTCAACTTCCAACTTTGAAACTCTCCAGAAATTTATTTCTTACCACTCCAATGTCTGACTTGCTACTTATGGCTCCTGCCCCCTTTTAAAGTATAAAATTCACTTCTAAGTCAGAAGAGTTCCCAAGTTGAAATCTGCCCCAAATTGGTAACATTTCAGAGTCCTATGCTTCACAGGATGAGAACAAGTTTGAGAGCTGTCTGGGAAGGCAGAGGGAGAAAGAAGCCAATGGAGTTCACACTGCTGAGGCTAGAATATGGTCTAATGATGAGCAGGAAGGGTGGGCACTGGATACATGGTCAGAGACGGGCTGGGAGCAAGGTGAGCAACAAAGACACACACACACACACACACACACACACGCGGAAAAAACCCAAAAAAGCAAGGAGCCAAAACACACAATCCAAACTGAGTGAAGCTTGAAGTTTAGCAAATAAATATGAAAACTCTAGCTCTTGAATGAACAGTGTCTTTTACATGCAGACTGGAATATCTTCCTGCCTAAAAATATCTTTCCTTTCTCCCCCCTACAGCACTATCATCCTTCCTGTTCCCTCCATTCTCATTTCCTTTTACATACCCCCAGTTCTTCCTATCAAGGTCCCTCTTCTTTAACTTACATATCTTTCATTTCTTCTTTCTCTCTCATCATTCCTTTTTCCCTTTCTCTCTTGCTCTCCCTTTTCCAAACTATAACCTTGCTCTCTACCCCATTGGCTTTGAAAAGTGCATAAGAGCTTGGGCTACAATTTGGTTATAGCTTTCTTATGAAAGCTGAATTGTTTTCATAGTAGACTGAGTACATTGGATACATTTTCTTCCATTCTTGAGATACTTAGCTAAGAAAAATATGTCCCAGCTCCATCCATGTAAACATGTAAAAGGTAAAGTCTCCATCTTTCTTTAAGACTGCATAATATTCCATGGTGAACATATAGCACAATATATTGATCAATTCATGGGCTGATGGGCATTTGAGCTTCTTCCATGATTTAGCTATTATGAATTGTGCAGCAATAAACATGCTGGTACATATATCTTTGTTATAATGTGATTTTGGATATATACATAGTAGAGGAATTATAGGATCGAATGGCAGGTCTATTTTTAGATCTCTAAGTGTTCTCCAAAACATCTTTCCAAAAGGAACGCATTAGTTTGCATTCCCACCAGCCATCAATATCATCTAAACTCTTAATTCCATAGTCCAACATATTCACTCCTTGGTGATTTGTAATCCTAAATTTTTATAAGTAAGCACTTTTTTGTCTTCCTTAGTCTCTATAGTGCGATATGGTTTAGGAAATATTGGGACAGGAATAAATCAAGAACAGAGATTCCTGTTGTGAAAGATATTGATACAAGAGGCCAGGAAGCAAAGGAAAAGAAGATGGCAGCTGTGGACTGTCCGCAGAGAGCAGGAATTTCCAGCCACAGATTTGGTCTCAGAGTCTTTGTCCTGAGCTCTTAAATTCATATATATCATTTCTCTATCTGTGAGAGGACATTAGCTGAGCTAACATTTATTGAGTATGTATTATGTGCCAGGAAATGTTATAAGAATTTAGATATTTTAATGCAATTAATCATCAATAAGGTGGTACCCATTTCACAGGCGGAGAACACCAGACACAGCGAGGTCAAGTACTTGTCCAAGTGTCACACACTGGGTAAGTAGTAGAGCCCAGTTTAAAACCCAGTCTGGCTCCAAGATACATGCTTTATTCACTCCACTGCCCTGATTGTCCATAGGGTCGAAAAACCACATACCTCAGAAGGTTGACTTGAGAATTATAAGAGACATTAAAGAGACAAGAAAAATATTCGAAATATTAAGAGTTCAAATACATACCTATCACTACTATTGTTTTAGTACCAGACATCTTTCTGCCTCTAACAGTGTATTCCCCACACACCTTTCAGGGAATTTTCAGTGCAGCACAGGACAGCTTATCATTTTAAAATACTATATCAATTTGAAGTTTCAAAATGATAACAATTCATTTCAAATACGTTTTAAACCTCCTTGTCCCTTGTAACTTGCAACAGGCACACGGCTAATCCGTACAGCACACATCTATTGAAAACCTAAAGAGAAGTTTCACAGAATTAATTAAAAGTACATTTGGAGAGTTTTGCATTTAAAGAAATCCCATGACAAATGCTTTTTCAGGCAAGTAGTTCTTTTGAAACAAAAATAATTTGCTTCACCTGCCCACGTGAAATATGAGCTTGGTCATCTCATTGCAGAGCAAAACCTGGAACTAACTGTAGACTATCCTGAGCTGTGGGCTCCGGGCGCCACAGAGCTGCGTGGACGGTGTTGGTGCCATGGCCCAGGTGCATGAACTCACTCCAAATAAAAGCCTAAGAGGAAAGAAAAAAATATATCCAACTAGTAATCCAAGCCCCGTGCTTCTGCGAAATGGAAAAATGGACAGAGAAAGTGAAAGTAGAGAGAAAATATAAAGCCCCCTAGCTGGTCATCTGCTGGCAAGCGTGAAGAATTCCGTGCCAAGGACTTCTCTAAGCCTGGGAGATGCTCAAAGGCACAGAAAGGCAACACTTTTCCTTCACAAAGGAGACACTGAAACAGTGACCAGCGTAACCAACAGGCTTAGTGAGCCAGACAACAGCTCGGAGGAGCTGCTGTGGAACAACCACGGGGCGGGTTTCCGTCCCTGAGCTGGACGGTGAGTCCCACTGCTCGGCCTCCCGCCACCTGCGGCCTGATGGCTGGATGGGTTTATCTGTCCCAAGATAGAGATTGCTCTTTCTTTGGCCCTACACGTAGGTGCGACAGAGCTCCAGCGTTGTCCCCTCAGGCCCTCCTCAGATGTACTACAAGCGTCCCACTCCGGACTTCGGGTTCTTGGCCTCCAGTTTCAGCGCTGGAGCAGCAGCCTTGATCCTCGGAGCACATGGAGGGCGCCCGCCGCCCGCGGACGGCCAGCTCGCCCTGCCCTGGCAGTTAATCAAACAAATTCCGTATCCCCACTAATTAGTGAAATAAACTGACATCTCCTCTTGTGCCTCAGCATGAAGGATCAACTGAACACATTTTGGATCGTCTTGCAGTGTTTTTCGCAATCATTTACGAAAGATAGTGCGAGCAGTTTGGATCCGGGCAGGATTACTTTCTGTTTGCTTGGCACTGTATAATACAGGCCAGGAGCGAATGTTGGCCAAAAGGCCCCGGAAGTGAATCGTTCACTTTTATCATATTGTCGCTTATGAGTCAGCGACAGAGACGGATCTTTATGAATTAGACGTAGCACAGGGTTCGGCTCCAAAGAGCTGAAAGGCAGTCACATGGGTGGCCTAAATCGCCAGAATTAGAGTAGAAGATACGCAAAAATGTGCACATGGCCTTGAGAAGTCTAAGCTGCTAAGCTCATAGCCTGGATTTATTTTATTTTATGTTTTGCCAGGGATGCCGTAAACGGAGTAGCATTCTCACCAGACCATGGTACTCAGCCGTCTTTCAAACCTTTTGACTTGCTGGCCTCCCTCTGAGATCGTTACATGTCCCACCTCCGCCTTCCCGTTCACATCCATGTTTTATTTATCCCAGGAATGCAAAGATAATTCATATAAGAATAATCTATTAATGAAATCTACCACGTTGACAAATTAAAATAGAAAAAACTGTTAGCAGATAAAAAACAAATTTCACAAAACTCAAGGCTCACAATTTAAAGCAAAATTATTAGAAAAATATGGTGCTGGTCTAGGAAGTTTCCTTAACCTAGTTAAAGGCATCAATCAAAAATCTGCACCAATTGTCAGTCCATTATCACATTAATATTGACATCAGGTAAAAGAAAAGCCATCTTCTATTACAGTTTCTATCCAACATTGCACTGTATATCCTAAATGATGCAATAAGAAGAGGAAAAAAGAGATAAAGATTGAGAGAATGACATTAAATGCATTAATGCCTGCATAGAAAATTGAAGGAGACCTACAAATAAACTATTAGAGCTTTATAAGAATAGACCACTGCTATATACAGATATAAACAAATGTAAAATTGTGAGCAAAAAAGATACAACCTTCCGTTTAGAACTGCAAACAAAATCTTTAGCTCCTTTGTAATAAACCCAAGAAATGAGATTCAACACCTCTATGAGAAAAAATTTACAAAATATGGGAAAAACATGAGTGAAGGGCATAAAATATGACTTGAATAAAGAACTCTGTGTGACAATGTGGTAGGAGGCACAATATTATAAACACATCAGTTCTCCCCAAATTCATCTATATAACCAACATGTTTGGTTTAAGATGCCAACAGAGTTTTTCATGCAACTTAATATAGAAAAGACGAGAATGTCAAAAATAGTTAGTTTGTTTTTAAAAAGAAAAAAATAGAAAAACAATTTTTAACAGGCATTTAGATGTATTTTAAAGCTATTTTGCAACATGATATTGACATTACAGATACCCGTACACAGTGATGAATCAAACAGAACAAAGACCTCCAAAAGAAACTTTTGCTTATATGGCAACTTTTTATAGAAAAGAATTCACATTGTAAAACTCTGAAAAATAAAACATACTACTCAAAAATTTTGCTGAGATAGTGATCAATATGGAAAAAATGAAAATAAACTTTACACATTAGACAATAACAAATCCCAGCCGAACTTCATAAAAATTAACACTTCTATAATGTTCATAGAAATGTAGGCATTTGCTTTTTACCAACTTGAGTTAGGACAGAATTTCCTATACCAGGTGTAAAAAAAAAACCACTTATAAAGGAAACAATGATACATTGAAATAATTATAAAGTTTATTTTTTTAATGAAAGACAACATAATCAAAGTCACAAACTTAGAATAGATATTTGCAACCAACATAACTAATAGATAATTATTATCCAAAAATATTTGAAGAACTCTTTCGAATCAATAAGGGAAAGAAAACTCAATAGAAAAATGGGCAAACAATAGGCATTGAAGAGGAATCACACGAAAAATGCTCTCAGCTCAATTGATAATAAAATGTAAACAATAAGATGCCATTCATTCCCATTTCACACCCACCAGGTTGGTAGAAATGTTACTATTGGCAAGGACAGAGAGCGGTGGAAATTCTCATGCACTGACATTAGGAATGTGAATTAGCCCGACTGTTTGGAGAGCAATTTGGCAATAACAAGTAAATCTATTGGTGCTCATACAGGAATTGGTGTTCATAAGCCAGGAATTCCTCTTCTGAGTGTTTATCCTCAGATATTTTTGCATATTGTAGTCAAGACACTACAAAAATGTTCATTTTCTTATTATTTGTACTTCCCATTGAAAGAAGTAAATACCCCAAAACAGAAAAGGCAAATAAATATATTATGGTGAGTTTACACTATAGTACAGGATGCAGCAGTTAAACACTATGCTGACAATAAGACCAATACTTAATGCTTATAGTATGCCTTGTAGTGTTCTAAGTGCCTTACGTATATTATTTAAGTACTATTTAACTTCCTTTCCATTAACATTTAGTATTCACTGCAATTCACAATAGTCTAAGCCTAAGAGATTGGTACAGTTATGGAAAGAAGTGTCTCCTCTAGTGCCACACAGCTAGTTATTGGCAGAGGATTATTATAAACCAAGTCCAGCTCTTAAATTCACCACTCTACTCATTCTGAAATTTTTATTTATAAAATGATATAGAGTGTTACCATTTGTATTTATTTCAAAACTATAAAACCATAAACTACATTGAAAGATATACAGATATGTTATAAAACTATAAAAATTACGTCATACTTACATTTATAATGTGTTATAATTTACAGTAATAGCATTTTATAATTATTTATAACATAAATGCCACATCCTAAGTGTCCTATGCTACCCTTTGCCTCTGATGCTAATCTCGTGCAGGTAAAGGAATATGAGGTCATCAGCTGCAGTGAAAGACTGGATGGTGGACTTCTGGCTCCAGTTCACTCCCTAAGGCAGTGAGCAGATGTGGTCGGTACAGCAGTCACTTCCAGCCTCAGTGTCACTGCAGCCATAGTAGAGTGGTCTTTGATATGTCTGTGACTGTAGCAGGAGTGTTTGAAGAGACTAAGAGTGGAGAGAGGTGGGGGTCAAGAAAGGGAAGCGAACACCACCCCCTCTCATGTCACGCTCAGTGCTGCCCGTCCCGGCCTTACGTGGGTTTGTGCAGTCAAAACCACCAGTTTGGGCTTCACTACAGGTTCAGCCTACAATGTGGACACTTCAAAGACTTCAAAGGTAGGGGACACAGTACTATATCTGGAGTGAAACCAAAAAATGTGAGATTTAGCAAAGCTTTCGGAGGGTGGTCCAAGGGCTTGAAGTGATTTCCACTTAAATACACTGTTAAGTGAGTGAACAAAAAAAGAATCAAAAAATAATGGGCCAGAGGAAGAAAAAAAATCTCATTTTTCCCTTTTGTTAATGCTATAGAAATATCAAGCTTGAGGGCTTGGTGAGATTTTATAAAGCCTGATCCACGAATCTGAGCCTGACTTTCAGCAGCAAAATTCAGGAGGCTCTACTTTCATGCTTTTCTACCCAGTTCCATTTTTAAATAATTGGAAGGTAAAAGGAAAGGAAGGGAAAATTAAGCAGGAGCCTGCTGCATGCGGAGTCGCGTGCAAGGTGATCTATGCTTTATCTCCCGCTCGGAACAACCCTATGAAGTACCCTGATTCCCTCCTATTTACAGATGAGCTGAAGCCCAGAGGTCTAAACCCACTTGTCCCACTAAGGTACAGAATGGAATTCAGTCCGACTTTTTTGAAGTAGCAAAGCTCATGCCTTTCCACTATGCCATGTGGCTTTATGATACTCACACACACAAAAAAATGGCCTAATCTAAATGATCAGAAATACCATATAATTCCTGGTTAAGAAATACTTATTTTTTTAATTTATGTGCATGCTAAAAAATCTTTGAGCATATCTTTTTTATTTTCCTTTTTCTTTTCTTTCTTTTTTTTTCTAAAAACTCATTGAGGTGAACATCATTTGATTTTGGTTTCCAGTACTTGCTTCAGCATCACATACGCTAAAATCAATTTTGGCTGCCTGCAATAGGCCTAGTGGTTTCACAAGGTTTTAATTGGTGCCCATCAGTAGAAAGGGTGTGTAGGATAGTGGGGTCTGGAGGCTCTGAGTCCATTCTCTGAAGGTTTTTCTGGCTTTTAGTGTTGGGTTCTAAACAGGAAAACTAAACATGGTTATAGCAAGAGCCTTTATAATTGAATAATGTAAAGTTTTTAAAACCAATTTCTCTATGAACTGCCCTGGTAAAATGGATATTGTTTAATTTTCACTTTGTACTAAAGGCTTGGAAACCTGACTAATATGGAGGCTAATGATGAACGGAGCTGAGTGGAGGCTCCTCCGAGAGCCATAGCGATATATTAAAACAAGAATTATTTTGTACACCGTGCTGTACTTCAACATCAGATCCTCAGCAGACTGCGAAATCACTTCCTAGATAATGAAATTATACAAGAATTTTAATTTCATGTTAGAACTTGTATTACAAATTATTAGGAAAGGAAACGGGAAAAAACAATTTTCGAGCAAATTCCTCCTGTGGATTGCTGAACTGAAAGGACTTTCTGCTTAGAAGACTTGTGAACATTTTTATCACAGGCAGAAATACTTTAAATTTTCAAACACAAAGTCTGTTTAAGGGCAATAAGAATGTATTTAAATGTCAAGGACATTTAAAGGCTGTGATTCAATAGGACAAAACAGGGTTGTTTTTAAAATTATGCTAGACAAACATCACACCATTTTAGGTACCGTCATTGCTGTATTTAAAAAGGTCATTGGACAGTGGGCACAGAGCTGGGTCACCCTGAGACACCACATTCATGCATCTGCAGGGACCGTCCTGCCCAGACGCATTTCCAGGGAGGCAATGAGCCTCCCTGCTCCCCACAGAGCTGCTTCTCAAACCACGGTGAGTGCTGTGCAGGCCTGGGATTTGATCTAGAAGGAATAGCGTACACAAATCATCCTCCATTTAGTAAGACAGAGGGAAAGTCCTCAAAAGCCTAAGGCTATGGGAGCCAACTTTGTAATAGCAGCACTTAGGAGCTGTTTTCTGTAAAGGTTGGAATCTTCCCCAGGCTGGGCATAGAATTCCTTTTGCCCCCACATTTCAACACCACCATTGAAATGACTCCCTCACACCTGAAGGAAGCAAAAAAGCCGTTCCTGGTGGGTGGGTAGGGCTCGCTGATAGCCCACAGGATGAGCACCGGCCAGCCCCCGCCGCTGATTCCAGCCTGCCTGCGGTACCCACCACAACAGCATGCAAGATCACTTCCAGAGGGTCCCATATACTTCATCAAGATGTTCTTAACACCCATTAAATTAAAATAATGTGGGTCATATTAATGACCTGCTAAATAATATATTATTGAAACATTACATTGTCATCAAATATATTGAAACATGCCAAGTGTTTCATCTCAGAAAAACACACATACCCACTCATATATGTGAATGTACACATGCATTTACATTCCTATGTATGTATATTAAATTCATCATATTTGAAAGCTTTGAGAAGTACCTGAGGCAGCAAAGCAGCTAGATAGTAGATTAGTTTTCAGTGACAGAGGTAGATTTAGACTTACGGTTTATTCTTTCATTCATTAGCTTAAAGAGAAACATTACAAAATTATGCATAGGAATTTTGTCTAGAAAATAAAGTTATAAGTGAGTCAATGCATTTTAATTCTGATTCTAAATGTCTTGTATGGGTCTGTATGACACTAAAACTTACCCTAGACTGGGGAACCAAAGAGAAGCACAAGAACAAGAATGAGAGTGATACATTTGGTGTCGTGCTGGGACGCATGTCTACTTCAGAATCCATATGTAAATACCAGCAATGCAATCAGGTCTTTAAAATCAATTTTATTTTAAATTCAATTTCAGAATCTGACCACTGTTAACAGACCCTCCCATGCTGTGCAATCCACTAGAGATTTGCACCAACACAACTTCAGTGCTGAAGAAAAGAAACCGCGTGCTCTTTAATTCTGCTTCCTACAGCTTTGCAGCTGACAGGGGCAAGTTTATCTCAGTGAAAAGCCTCATTGTTCCCAAAGCATGAGGAATGATTCCCAGGAGAGAGGCAAAAGCTGCGCACAGGGTGAAGAGTGAAGCCCTGGACACAGAGCAATTCCACTCCCCACCCCATGCAGGACCCGTGGGACCTTGAGCAAGTTACTTAACCTTTCTAAGCTACCAAGCCCTTTCCTCTTAAGTAGGGAAGAAAATGAAGCATTACTCGGCTTCCCAGTGCTTATAGTAAGCATGCAAATGCTTCCTGCTATCATTTTCATCATTATTTTAATTATTATTATATGTATCTGTGGTGCCAAAATAAGCACATACATGTCATAGTAATCTTTCAGACTCTGTTTTTAATTCTGCATTTTTCCTTTTCCCAGTAGGAGAATGACAGTTGCATACTATTTAGCAAGGCTGAAAGCAACAGTTGGCTGGAAACATCCCTGGACAACTACCTGGCCTTTGGTTTCTTAAATTCATAGAGGGTTTCTCAAGGATTTTCCAAGATCTGGTAGAAAACTTCCATAGCAAAATCTGCGTGCTTTTCCCCAGTGAGTCCTGGCAGATCTCAGGACCACAGAAAGGGCTTGCTCTGTGGTGTCCCAGGGGACACTGGTTCAGCATCCTCAGGCTCAGCAAAGATTCCTAGAACCAAGTTTGGCCAGGAACAAGCAGAAACATGCAATGTAACAGGGAGTTCTTTATAAGTTGACTGTCTTTTTACAATGTTAGCTACTATAACACCAATTTCTATCTCCATGTAAAAGTCTAACAGCCTTGTGCAGAGTAGGCACTAAAGTCAGTTCCCAGCTTGAATGAATTCATGTTGTGTTATGTAAGACTTTCCCCCTGGAACTTAGAAATAACAGGAGAAGGCTTGGTGCCTGTAGCTCAGTGGCACCCGAGTTGGCGGGTTCGAATCCAGTCCGGGCCTGCCAAACTCAATGACAATTATAACCAGAAAATAGCTGGGTGTTGTAGTGGGTGCCTGTAGTCCCAGCTACTTGGGAGGCTGAGGCAAGAGAATTGCTTAAGTTCAAGAGTTTGATGTTGCTGTGAGCTGTGATGCCATGGCATTCTACCAAGGGTGACAGTTTGAAACTCTGTCTCAAAAAAAAAAAAAAAAAGAAAGAAAGAAAGAACAGGAGGAAAAAATCAGAACCTTTAGCTGTGATTCAGCATAATCAGAAAGTTACAAGGGGCAAAACTGATGACTATGACCCCTCTGTTGTAAATACTTCTTAGCCTTCCCGCTGTCCTCAGGCTGGAGTGTTTTCATTATGGCTGCTAAGTCCTGGCCTGCTGCTCACACCAGCCCGGTCGTAGGCCACATTCCCTCTCGCTTGCTGTCTCCACAGGCAAGAACTGTTTCTGTTTCCCAGCCCAGAACACCCCCTTCTACCACCTGTCTCCTGCCCGGTCCGACTCCTTGCTGTTCCTCCTCCCGGTCTGTGTATTCTGCTGAAGAACCCTGCACACCGCCCCAACATTCGCGCTGCAGGTAGTCAGCCAGATGATGCGTGGCTTCCCTTAAATAGTTTGTTTACTCACTGTTGTACCGAGACCAAGGTTGAGCAAAACACTCTAAATCCACTCTACAAAGGCGTGACCTAGGTCACCCTCACAGCTGACCCCAGCTCCCGCCCCAGGAAGGAATGAGACCTCTCCTCCAGCCCTCGGAGGAGAGGACACAGGTCCCTTCTCACACGGAGACGGGAGCCACGGTCTTCCCCCTGTTGGCCGTTCCTGTGTCAGGGGCTTATTCTTTACTCCTAAATATCAAATACTAGATTTGTTTGGGGAAGATTATTTTTGTCATACAATTAGTATAAAACAAAAGGACATAAACCTCTACTAAGATTTAAATTATTTTCTACTTGCATCTTTTTCTTGATGAAAATCATCCTTGGGAAACAATGGTATTGAAGGGAGGAAGTGTTGGCGGGAGACACAGGAGGGGCCCAGACAATGTGGTCAGAAGCCGCCTCGTGACCCAGCCATAACCCCCTTGCCTTTAGGGGGAAATAAATCACCTTTATAGAAATTTCTGAATCAGGGAAGGAACAATTTCCATGACAAACAGCCCAGACATGATTGAACTACATAAATCATAATATAATCAGTTTTCACTCTGCCTGTTTATTGCTTCTGATGAAATTCTCTTACCAGGTCCCAATGAATTTGCCATTACCTGCTGTACCCGGGAAAAACATGATCCAAAAAATGCCCTTAGTAATATTTGAAATTTATTTTAAATCCAAGGTCTATTTGGTTAGTGTGTTATATTCCCTTTTAAGTGCAATTCTAGACTATTAGGAGCGTTATTTTCATCATTTTCCTTGTTATTTGGCACAGTTTAGCTCGAATTGTACTTGTACATGTAAAAGCTAAGATAGACAAATGTTCAGGCCACATTTATTCTGATCTTCTAAACTACTCTGTGGTAGTTCTACAACGAAACTCAAAGACACATGGTTGGAATAACTACAGGGTCGCTGTTCACACGAGCCTCGTGCCACGTTACATGGATCTCTTAGCTATCACTCAAGTGCAGGCTCAATTCATTAAAATCGGTTTTTGTGCCATCCTTGTGAGTCCATTCTCCTGGCTGGATAAAACTAACTATAAGTTTGTTTTACATTTATCTCAAAGTTTTTTGTTTCTTTGTATTCTTATACTGCTCAATGAATGAGGAAACCTGTAAGAATTCAATTTGTGAATTCCGAGTCTCAGGTCCTCCGGGAGCCTACCTCTGCCTCAGCTTCTTTAGACTAAGCAAAAAATATTCCTGAGGTAGATGTTTCTGGACCACATAAAAGGGCCTCTTTTCTCTTTGCCTTAAATTACTGGACTATAATAGTCAAGTTAATTTTCCTTTAGCCTTATCAGCTTGGAGTAGAACATTTCAAATTTAAAACCATTTTTCTCTCTGTAAGCCTCAAATGAATTATATTTTAATGTGTTTGAGTATGTTAGGCAAAGAAAAGTAAAGTGACAGCTGATTGTGTCATCTAACCAAAAGATAGTAGAGATTTACTCAATCTGCCTGAGTTCCAGAATTAGGTCGTGTCATACAATGACCCAACCTGTCATAAGAACCAGAACAACTGCCAGTTTCATAAATCAGGACACCCAGGGTCCAGGGAGCGGTGCCCCGGAACTACATGGCCTCCAGCCCTGTCTGGGACAGCTGTCTTGCTGAGACAGCGCACAGGATCACTAGTGAACCATCTTCCCCATTTCCACCTATTCATCTCAGTAAAGCAGTATGTCACTATGGGGAAAGGCACACACTTTTAAATGGGGTGTAATTAGACTTTAAAAAGTACGTTAAGTTGTTCAAGATGAACTCACTTTCCTCCTCGCATGCCTGCTTTACGTGTGAGGGCCCCAGGCCCAGGGCGGCAGGGTTAAACCTGGCGGTTCCTTTCGTGAACAACTTGTCCTCCTCCAGAGTAGCTCAGGCTGCGTGCTGGCCACCCCTCGCTGTGAAACCGTCGGAAAACCAGAGCCAGGAAACGAAGAACCCAAAAAAGGGACTGCTAGGAACTCTTACTTCCTTCTGTGCTTTGGATTCAAAAGAAATCACTCCCAAGGAGAGTGAGGAAGCGGCCCCCAGTTTAGCAAACTGTCTCCTTCTCTTGCTGCGTTTACAGACAAGCAGGAGGTCACCGTGAAGGAGCTTCGGAGACAACACCGAGAGCTCAGAGTTTCCTCTGGATAAAAATTACACGAATTTGCATATTTCTGGCCTTTCAACGAGCAGCCTAAAGTCTCACAAGTACTTCCAAGGAGAGCAGCTTTCGGAATCTGGGAGTCGAATGAAGAAGAGTGAAAAGCAGGACGCTGTCGTGGGCAGCCCGGGCCTCCCCGGGTGGTCGGGGACTGAGCTGCCGGACAGTCACACTGCGGCCAGAGGCGCTCAGAGCACGTTCGGAGACCAGCATGTGGAAAGGCAGGCGGATGTTAGTTCTGATTTCCTCTCTTCTCTGTGTTGTTTCTGTGATCAATTACAATTGTTTTGTGGGCAGGTTTTTATTAATCATATGCCGTATCTATTAAAAGCTGAGAAAATGAGAAGCGGACACGGAGACCTTAGCTACAGCGGGTCAGACCTCTTTAAGTTGTAACACAACATCACCACCTAGTGTCCAAAACCTAAAACCTAAGGCAGATGTGACTGACCTGCAGAATCAGGAAGAAACCACGCTCAAGAGCTGAGAGCTGGAAACTGCAAGAGCTAAGGTGGTTTGCTGGTGTTCACGGAAGCGTAAGAGAACAGATCTCTTGACAACCAACCCCGTCCTGGTTGCCCAGTTCAGTATGCCAAGTAAACATAACAGCCATTAAACATTCGTGTGTTCTCAAGATGAGGGGGAAGATGCTCTTTTGTAGCAGTCTTCATGTTTAATCAACAGACCTACCCTCAAGTTAGTATTTTGGGAGACAGTGGCGGTAGTATCAAGTGTACACAACTAGTTAAGCGGAGCTTAAATACATATAGATATTATTAAATAAGCATTCAATTAGTCCTGGAACAGAATAAATCAGTAACAGCATTAGGAAAGGGCAAGTTATTGCCCCAAGAGCTTTCTGTTTAATCGCCTACAACACTCCATACTTTAATATCAAGGGAAATATGTAACTTGCCCACATTTATTATTTTATTAGAAGTTAAAAGAAAAATTTTGACTATTTGATTATCTTTACCAGCTGTTCTGTTTAGTCCAAGCCCTTAAAAAGATGGGCTTCAGCAGGTTGGCAATTCCCTGGATGTTAATTGGTGGTTCTCTTGCTGTTCCCTTATGTGGCTAATTTCTTCTGCTTGTCACATTTGAGCCTCTCCCCTCGTTGGTAGACACCTATTCCCCCACAAACACATATCCTACAGCATATTTCTTTATCATAGACCTCAGGACACTGTGGCTGAGGTTGGAAAAAGAGCAGGAAAGTGGTTGGGTACAGTTTCCTTTTCCATCTCATTCACAGATCCAGCATCAAGCAGATTAAATGCAAATCTCAGTCTCCACTTGCAACAAAGGCAGACTTTGTTCCGAGTTTTCAGACGGTTATCAACACCCAGTGAACAAAGAGGACCGAGCTCAGGTGGCTTCGCCCTCAGGCAGGCTGCCCAGCATGCTCCCTTGTGTTTCTCCATGCCTTAGCTGACCTCTTGTGACAAAAGCCCTGCCATTTTAGCTGGAGTCCTGTCAGGGCCTCCACTGCCCTTCCTGCCCCAGTTCCTCTCTTGCCAGAGGGTTACAAGTTTTTAATCAAAGGCTTAGTGCCAGAGTTCTCAGGTAGGGCAGGGAGCTTATCAGAATCACCTGGGGAGATTTTCCTAATTATGGCCCCCACACACCTCACCTCTTCCTTACAGAGTGAGTGTTTCATAACCCTCAGGTATGTTGAGGAGAGAAGAAGAAGGTGAAACCCATTGGCTTCAAGCAATGAGAATGGTAAGGTTAATCTTCTTTTGACTCACATGGAAAATACCTCAAAAGAGGGAACTGAAACCTGGTCTCCTAAGGGTGAAACTATAATAAAACCTTAATTAATTTGGACCCTATTAATTCAAAACAGGTGATAATTAGAAAAATGGTTAGGTTAAAGTTTACATTTCCTCTAGCTAAGGGAAAAGTGGCTGAAGATTACTTTCCTTTACCAAGGAAAAGTGAATTTGCTAAGCAAATTAGTATTTCCAAGAGAAAAACGTTTAACTGATTGAGCAAGTATGTAGTTCTCGGGTAATTTAGGTACATTTACCAGAGAAACAAGTGCTGTTACAATTATAAGTTGTCCCTTTCTAGTCATTAAAATAGGCTTCCCCGGGATATTTCCTAAGCGGCACTCAAGAAATAAAGTTATTTACTGGAGGTCATGAAATTAAATTTATTTTCAAACTTTCCACAATTCTGATTGATCTTTCCTTTGGTCAGGCCAAAGTTCTATGGTTTTATGGACTCCTGCACACTGCTAAACTCAGAAAGATGTCTCCCTCTGCTTGTCTCAGTCATCTATTGAGATATCATCAGATTTTCAAGTAAAGAAAATTCATAAGTTTCTCTTTATTTCAGCAAAGAGAAAATATGCAACACTCAGGAAAAAAAGAGGGAGCCAGGGTGGAGGAGGGCAGGCTTTACGATACATACATACACACAGCCGGCTTAAAAATAAAAATTGATGTTCCCTCAGCTGTGTGTGTGTCTGTGCGTGAGTGTATTTTAGTTCCATAGATTGTAAAATGGTGTCATATGGGATGAAGGAGGGTGAGAAGCTCTGTGAACAAAATACTTTGAGAGATGGAAATCATGGTTGGTGTGTGAAGGACTTCTAGAACCCCTTTCCTAGGCAAATGGGCAATTTCTATTTCTGAAATCATTGTATGGTATTTCCAAAAGTGATTTTAAAAAAAAAGATCTTTCCTCCACTGAGCATCCTGGAACATCATCCCCAGTACTGTGCAGAGAGACATTCTGGGAAACACTAAACCAGTCGTGTAGTAATTAATAAATAACCTCAGAATTCCAATGGTTAACTAAACATTTTCAGTTATAGTTTCTGTTGTCTGATTATTTCAACCAAGCAAACAGAGAAATAATAACCAAAAAAGATAGCCTCTATTATTATATTTATCCATTCTATTCCATCTGAGTTTCTTACAATTGCTAGATATACCCTGAGGCTTTATGATCTAAGGTTCCTGTGGTTTGATTTAAAATATTTTAATTAAGTGAAGCTTTCTGCCCCTAGGCTTTCTAAAGCAATTTTCAAAACCTCAGAAACAGATAAACATTACACCAATGGTGTTACCATTGACAAACCACAGCCATTTCCAGGCAGTCGTTTCCTGCTTTGACTATGCACAGAAGTATTCTGTTTCAAATGACAACAATAAATTACAAAGTTAGGCAATATAGTGCAGATTTCTATGCTCTGAGCATGGTGGAAACACACAGTTCTCCACAAACACCTTCAGTGTCTGCAGAAGTCACCTGATACAGAATTGTTGTGACTATATCTAATTTAGGACTAGTGTTACTGAAGCTTTCCTGATGGAAATTCCCCCCAACCCCCAATTTCTCCTAAAACTGTTATTTTTTATTTAGGACTATGGGTGTACATTTTCATGAGTTTTTGTTTTTTGTTTTTTTGAGGGGAGGGTATTGACAAAAATTTAAGGAGCTATTACAATTGTTATTACAGTTGTTTCTCAAAGTAAGGTACCAGAATTAGCAACTTCAGCATTAGGGAAAAGTTGGAAATGCAAACTCTAAAGTCCCCAACCAGACTTGCAGAAAGGGGGGTTGTGGGGTGGAGCCCCCAACAATTCCAATTGAACAAGCTCAGCTCAAGTGACTGTGTGTTCACTAATGGGTGAGAAGCAGACATCTTGAACGCCTGGCTTTGAGGTTACTTAACCTTTCCAATTTTTGGTTTCCTTGTTTTTAAAGCTACACTGTATTTTTTAAAAAGTGTAGTATCCCCTGCCTCAGAGGCTTGCTTTTAAGAAAGGGAAAACAAGCCTTTTTCATGTGTTTCTTGGCTGTTCATCTGTCTTCTGCAGAGAAGGTTCTGTTCATGTCTCCTGCCCAGTGATAAATGGGATTATTTTAGTTTGAGTTCTCTGTAGATTCTTGTTATCAGCCTTTTGACAGATTCATAGCATGCAAATATCTTCTCCCATTCTGAAGGCCATCTGTTTGCTAAGTCTTGATACCCTTAGCTGTGCAGAAGCTTTTTAGCTTGATCATGTCCTATTTATTTATTTTTGGTGTTGTTGCAACAGCCAAAAGGGGTCTTTTTCATAAAATCTTTTCCTAGGTTGATGTCATTGAGAGTTTTTCCCATACTTCCTTTGAGAGTTTTTGTCATTTCATGTCTTAAATTTAAATCTTTTATCCAGCAAGAGTGAATTTTTGTAAGTATTGAGAGGTACAGATCCAGTTTCAGTCTCTTACATGTGGCTAACTAGTTCTCCCAACACCATTTATTAAATAGGGATTCTTTCCCCCAGTGTATGCTTTTGTTTGGTTTATTGAAGATCAGACAGTAACATGCAGATGGTTTCATCTCTAGGTCTTCCATTCTATTCCACACACCTATGTCTCTATTTTTGTGCCAGGATCATGCTGTTGATCATTGTAGACATATAGTAGAACCTGAGGTCTAGTAACATGAAGTGGCCAAACAAACACCTGAAATAAAGGCTCATCATCCCTAATGATCAGAGAAGTGCAAATAAAAACCACCTTGAGATATCAACTAAAGCCAGTGACAATAGCCTATAACACAATGTCCCAAAGCTGTAGATGCTGACGTGGATGTGGAGAACAGGGAAAAGTTTACACTGTTGATAGGACTGCAAATACAACCTCTTTAGAAAGAAGTATGGAGAATTCTCAAAGGAGCTAACAGTAGACCTTCCATTTGATCCTGCAATCTCATTACTAGGTATCTACCCTGAAGGAAAAAAAAATCATTTTATTGCAAGGACATTTGCACTAGAATGTTTATAGAAGCTCAATTCACAATTACCAAGATGAGGAAACAACACAAGTGCTCATCTCATGAATGGATTAATAAACTGTGGTATATGTATACCATGGAATACTATTCAGTCATAAAAAGATGTTGACTGTATATCTTTTGTATTAACCTTGATGGAGTTGAAGAACATTCTCCTTAGTAAAGTATCACAAAAATGGATAAGCAAGTATATAATGTACTCAGTACTAATATAAAACCTAGATAAATAACTATAAGCCCACACTAGAGAAAGACACAATTAAATTCAAGTGGGGGGAGGGGAAGAGGGAGAGAGATTGGTGAGCTCTCACCTAATGGGCTCAATGTAGGGTATACTGCACACCCCCTGGGTGAAGGTCTCCACTACAACTTGGACTTTCCTTAACAAATACAAACAATGTAAACTAATGATTTGTACCCTCATATTAATCTGAAATAAAATGCAAAACAAAACAACAACCATAAAATAAAACCAACACACAAAAAAATTAAAGTACTATGGGCAAAATAAAATATATACTGTGCCCTGACCCTGGGGCTGTTTGTACCCAGTTGTAAAGAGATATACATGTATACAAAGAATACAAGAAACTTTGAGAAAGGAGGGAAAGAGGAGTATGAAGGAGCTGTTCGGTATGTACAAAAATGAAGAAAAGAGAAGATAAGATGATCTATGGAAAATCCTTTCTACAAGACCTGGAAGCATCCAGCTTGGAGACAGAACAAATAAGTAGTTTATCAACCCACTATTTAAGAGAGAAGGAAAGCCTTGATTTAGAGGGAAAACAAATCTGGTTTTTTTTTTTTTTCCTCCTGGTATTATTTTACTGTGAATCCTTTTCAGATATGCCCCCAGAATTTGCTGTGTGAATGGAATTTCTTCTTGCCTCTCAATTGGGCACACTCTCACCATCACATGTGTTGGGGACTTTTTGCAGAACTTAGTAAGAGCACCCCTGTCACTTTGCCAAGAAAGAGCTCCTATGGACTGACCAGGTAAGAATTTGGCCTCTGTAGCACAGAGGTGTGCTCTCTGGCTGGGACAGGTAATGGGGAGGGGCAAGGAGCCGGGAGGCTCTTGCCCACTCTCAAGGGCCCAGGCTGTGACCTCTCCATCACACCCCTCTGAGGGGGTCCACTCTTCTTCCTGTTTTATAGATTAGAAGCATTAAGTAATGGGCCTAAGGTCAATGAGCCAGCACCCCGACCTTGTCCTGTCTACTCCTGACCACCACTGGCTAGCTCCCAGTCCCAGGGTGCTGTTAGGACACTATAGCAGTGACTGCATTGAAATTATTGCTGAATTGCTTGGTTTTGTTTTGAGCTTTCCAATTCCTTCAAGTACACCACTTAAATTTCTAATATCTCAAAGTGTGCCAAGAACACAGAAAGGGTGATAAGCGCCAGGCTAGGTTTTGATGATAACTTTCCACTCAGTTATTCTGCCCCCGTGCCTTGCAAAGCTTCAGCCTCCTTTGATCCTGTCTTCCACTGAAATGAATTTCTCCAGAGCGGGTTTAAAACTCATATTTGTATTCTGCCTCCAATGCTTACAGTGACCTGCAGTCTCATTTCCCATCTTCCCCTTTGGAATTTGCCCTGTGGCTTCGGTTTCCTGCTTCCCCGTCTGAATTCTTAATTGGCCTTATCTCCCCCTTATCACCTCCAGGCCTGCTGGTAACCAGTCCCTGGGGAAGAGCTGGCGATTGCAGCAGAACCAGGAGTGCGTTCCTCCCATTAGCTGGGATGACCCCCAGACAGCCGCTGCTCTCCGGGAATGGATTGAACCCACACGGCTTAGCACTTGGCAACGTTTCGACCCCCACCTGCTTTTCCAATATCATCTTCTCCGTTCCCTCTGATCCAATCCATTACATGAAACTGAAGTATGCTTCATTTATTAGCTGCTCTTTTAAAATTCTGTTAAGACTTGGGGAACGGAAAAAGGCAGAAAGATAAACGCTCGAAAATGGAAATTTTGGTCATTTTGGGAAAGGGGTGTTGAAGTCTGGGTACTTGAGGGGTTTCATTATATACTTCAAAGTAAAATTAACACTATTGCTGGTTTTTATTCATTCCTTTTGAAATACATATCCATGCTGGCAGCATCCCGCCTCTCATTCTTAGTAAACTCGCATTTAAGACTGATTGATCCTCTTATCTTTCACTAAGACTTCTTGGTCTTTGAAGAGCATTTCCTGTGTCATTAAGATTTTCATTTCCAGTTCTTGAAATAGACAACAAACACCACTTTTCTAGTTTTATGGGACAGTTGGGTCCTTGTCATTAGCAAACACTTCAGGTTTCTGAACTGACATTTTGTTCAAGAGGATATCAAAAGAGCTAATTATGCTGCAAGTCTTTGCTCAGAGCTTTTGGCCTTGGTAGAGCAGCTCCCACATTCAGAACTTTGTAAGTCGGCTTGGGTTGGTCTCAGGTCAAAGCAGTCCCTATAATACATAATTAGAACGGCCAAGGTCTCCAGCACCTTTATCAAAAATACCCTTAGAATATACCTCCAAAATGAGTACGACAAGGGACAAAGACAAGTGGAGACCGTGGGTTTTTTCCACAAACATTCCTGCATCAACTTCAATAAAAAGTAAAAGAGAGCAAATTATATTCTCAGAAGAAATGATTTTTCTCTAGGGCGCCTACTTACATCTTTTGAAAAAACAGTCACAACACACATAATGTCAGCTGTCAGAACTTTCTCTGAAACAACAGAATGAGGGCACTTTGTTTCAGGAAATTATTTGTCTTAGATTTTGAAACCACCTTGGTCATCATCCCCAGGGATTCAGAGAATGCTAAGCCTCTCTGATTTCTGACCCAGAAGACACGCAGAGTTTTTATGCTGTGGTTAATGTTATAATCTATGTGTTGGGAAGCATTTTCAACACTTCTAAAAAGTTAATCACAAAATCCTAGATCCTCCAAAAAACCAGTGAAGACCTCAACATTTGGCGATTAGGCACCAGCTGCATTTCTGAGGAGCCTTCCTGCTGAACCTCCCCCATATGTCTTAAAAAGAAGCCTCCAGCATCTTAATCCTAATGTCACCATTCATAAGATTATGATGGTCCAAATCTTCTTCATAATCCTCCAACATAAAAGTATTTTCTATGTAAGCTGGAGATAGGAGGAGAAGGACAAAGAAAGCTCTCCCTCCGTCCACAGCTCAGGCTAATCAAGGTTCCAATCATCTCCCAGCAACTTCTTACACAAAACCAGCTAAATCTTTCATTTCTTTATCTATCAGGGCTGCAAGACCACACTGCCATGGATTGTTTTTATTTTTATGATTCATGGAATCTTTCTACTTCCTCTTATGTTCACATCCCCTCATTAACTGAACAACAACCCCTATAAGTTAAGCAGGTGACAGCATTTCTGAAAAAGAATTTTTAAAACCTACACTCTGAAAAACAAAATCAATAGATATTTTTAATGTTAAATCCATGAGCTAGAAGAAACACACAAAATTCCACAAGTTGTGGTCTTTGTCCTCCCCTTTCATAAGCATACTTACATTTTCTTCTTTGGAAACTTTACCTCTCTTCCTTTAAGAAGGATGGCGAGGCCCACGGCCCTGGCCTGCCTCCCAAGATGCCGACAAGGTCTCGGCAAAATCTTTCTACCAGCTTGTGCCTCTTTGTTTCCTTATGCAGCTAAGGAGTAACACAAGTTTCAAACTCCGCAGGTAGATTCTCTCTCCAAAGACTTCATTCAGGGGAGAAGCCAAGATCAGAGGAACACTTGGCATCCTCTCCTCTCCTCCCTCCTTCCCCTCCACCCTCGCTGTCCGGCCACACTCCCCTCATGACACCTTACACACATGTTGCAGTTTTTTCTCTTTCTGCTTCGCTTCGCCCCAGGACATCACATGGCTCACCCATTAGGTCTCTGGAACCTTCCTCATTCTTCTGCTCTGTTACCGTATTTCCTTTAAGAACCTGTTTCATTATTGTCCTTAGTGCTTATCACTGCTTGGAGTGTTAGGTACTTGCTTGTTTATAAGTTTAGTGTCTGTTCCCCGGCAAAATATAAGCTGTATGAGTCCAGAATCTTTATTTGTTCTCTGCAGTATCCCAGTGCCTGGCTGTTGTAGCTACCCAATAAATGTTTATAAAATAAAGCAAGAATTTATTCTTCCAAGTGAAGGTGTTTGGTTTCCACTTTGGAGTCATTTTGCCTGGATTTCTCTGCTTACCAGGCCTAGTCTATTAGACTCTCTAAGCAAACTCCAAGATTTCCCAAATCCTTTCACTGTAGTTCCTTTTTGCATAAGCATCTAAGGTATTTAATTTTGCTTTTCTCAAGTGAACCTTAGTTTACATACTGCCTAATCAATGCTTGAATTCCTTGTAGCACAACCTGAGTTCCCTTTAAGACTAGAAAGTATCTCCCTGCAACTTTCCATCTTGGAAAATTTTTTTCTTCCATATGGATCATAGTTCTGCCCTCTGGAGTAAAAGTAAACCAACTTAATGCCTCTTCCATTAATAAAGGTAAATCAAGTTAAGATGGTATGAATAGTCAGTATCTTTAAGCTGGGGTAGTTATTTGCATCCCAAACAATGAACTTATTAAACCTAAAATAATTTATAGTTTTTTTAGTGAATACTGAATGATAAGGGGACAATATATTTAGGTTAGTTTCCTTGTGGTCCTTCTTCCCTACTGCAACTTCTGATCTTTCAGAACTTTTCCCAACTTTTATATCCCTTCTCTCTCTATTAGAATACCAAAAAGAGTGGCTCGGCACCTGTGGCTCAACGGGTATAGATGCCGAGCCACAGCAGGTTTGAATCCAGCCCGGACCCACCAAACAACAATAACAGCTGCAACCAAAAAATGGCCGGGCGTTGTGGCAGGCGCCTGTGATCCCAGCTACTTGGGAGGCAGAGGCAGGAGACTCACTTGAGCCCAGGAATTGGAGGTTGCTGTGAGCTGTGATGCCACAGCACTCTATCCAGGGTGACAGCTTGAGGCTGTGTCTCAAAAAAAAAAAAAAAAAACCAAAAAAAGAGAGAAGAGGAAGAGAACTAAAGAAAAGAGGAAAAAAGAAATTAGAAATACTAGGACAACACAAATATTGTTTAGCAATTTCTATCCACACATCTCTGTCCACCAATTCCTTTATCCTGAGTCTGAACGTGTCCCTCACATATGACATATTTACTCAACTATTCATCTAACACACATTTATAGAATGAACAAAATACCCTTATTTCCTTAAAGACTCAAAACTTTAAAATTTTAAAATTAGAAACAAATTGAACTCCTTAGCTAAGAGATGGACGACAGATAAATAGAAAAGTAGCCTAAAATGTAGCACTCGACTAAGGAACAGAAAAACACAGTTCTAGACAAATTAGTGAGAAGTCTCCAAAGTGAAACAAGAGTAGGTTTTTTACTCTTAAAGTATATTTACCTATGCCATATGTAGTTTGCATTTGTTATCCTCTCACCTGCGATAAAGTGGTTTTGACTTGACTAAGGAAAACTAGCCCGACCACATCTAGCGAACTATTGTGATAATTTACTACCTGGAAAGGTAAAGGAAAAAAAGGGATCCAAGTTCCTAAGGCCATGGCCATGAGCTAGCACCTTAACACATCATGAGCTAAATAAATCATCATTAAGCCTTTTATAACCTGAGCTTCCCGTTCCTTACATACCCCTGGCAATAGTTGCCCTGAACATCTTCCTTAACCTGGGCTCCACTTCCCTGCGTTCAGCAAGATGTAAACCGTGCCCATTGTTACTGCCTCCGATCCTATTGTTTCTGTTAACGAAAGCATAGTAATCTGAATTCTCATATTCAAATGATTCTTAAAACCAATTTTATGGAAATACAGGTTGCATACCCCTAATTCAAAAATGTGAAATCCAAATTGTCCCCAAATCTGAAACCTTTCGATTACCAACATGACACTCAAAGGGAATGCTCATTGGAGCATTTCAGGTTTTGGATCCCAGGATTAGTGAAGCTTAACCAGAGAGTGTAACTCAAATATTCCAAACTTTGAAAAAAATATGAAATCTGAAACATTTTTGGTCCCATGTCTTTTGGATAAAGTTCACTCAATCTGTATTAACTAGCCAACTTAGTGACATAGCTTTGACCTGTTGCCACTAAAAAAAATATGGGAAACAGCAACATGCACAAGAGCATTGGCGAAAATTGTAAAACAAATTGGTTTCCCCCAACATCAATCTCTCTCTCTCTCTCTTATATAATATACACACTAGCTCGCATATAATACAATGCACGTATAGAAATTTCAGGTCAAAGATTTCTTCTCCTACTCAACTCAGTAGCTAGAAATGGGTATAAAACATTAATTTTGGTTTTAATTTGGGAGCCTAAATTGTTTGGGGGCCAAAGCAGCCAGACTGCCAATATCCACCAACTTCTGAGGCAAGGTGTAAGTCGGCACCTGGTGGCGCTTTTCTCTCTCTCCGCATCTTGAGACGCCCTCTGAGGACAAAGCTTCAGCACGGGAAGCGGCGCCCAGACAGAAAGTTTGCTAGGTGGCGTATCAGAGCGGCTACGCTTGAAACTCTCAGGTTATCTACCCGGCTCGGTGCGTTAATCAATCCATTGGTTCCCTCCGCACTGCACAGCAGGGAGACAGGACCTCCGCCCAGCACGGCCGAATTTACAGGGTGAGCCCCACACTCCAACCGTCCAGTTCTGGTGATGCTCGTACTAAAAGAACATAGTTTTATGTGGACATTTTATACACATGCTTATAAAAAAAAACAAGTTAAACTTTTTGCAGACATAACGAAGAGTGACATCTAGTAGGCAGCAGAAGCACAGAAGACAGCCGGTCCCCGCTCTCAGGCTTCCTTCGTTCGGTGTCCTGGCTGAAGTCCTCCTGAGCTCTGGGTACATCGTGTGTCCTTCTAATAATTCAAAATATTCCTCCTCGAAACCGGAGCTAGTCTGAGTGGATTTTTGGCTACTTGTAACCAAACAAAGTCTCTCTGAAAAACAGAACATGTAGTGTACGTGAAATATTTTTAGGTACTTTAAGGAGAAAGCTAAACCAATTCAAAATGTGAATAAAGGTAGTCTCAACTTTTAGATTCAGTCTGTGCTTTTGGCAGCCTCAACTTTAAGGGAAACTCCACCACGATAAACCTTCTTGCCTGTACCCGGTGTTGTTTGAAGGTTGTAAACTTCAAGTTATTACCTTTAGCTTTTTGGACATTATGGAAACCATAAATCGATTCAATCCAGGCAGAGAAAATGAAAAGCAGCCGTAGGAACGTATTTTTAAAGCATGATCTCAGAGGAACTTTTGAATACTTGCCACCACAGTGATCCTTCTAAAACCCTAACCCAACCATGCTCTTCCTGCTTCAAATCCTCTCATGCTATGCTCATTCCTTGAATGGAAAATGCAAGTTTATAGATGCTTTGTGCCTATCTACTTTCCCCAAACTAAATCCCACTCAATTCTTCGTGTTTACCTTACCAGACCTTCTCACAGTTTCCAACACGGTATCCGTGACTCTAGAATAAAACAAACGCATTTTCTGGGGCCTCGTGGCATTGCCAAAGGCTGCTCTTGTAAGTATAAAATCTAGATACATATTCTTACTGGGTTCTAGAAATTTGTGCATTCTATTAGAAAATGTATACATATTTGTCATGAGATATATTTCTTTCTCCAGAATTGACAGACCATGATAAGTCTTAAGCTTGCCTGGTTTATTTCTCCATCCCAGAGTGCTGGGCACAGACTGAGTGCTCAAACCAAGGGCTCGATGAAGTGCCATGACCGGGAACACTCCAAATGCTGAGACACTAAATTTTTAACTGTGTTTGCACCAAGAACTACTGGATAGCAGTGTTTCTTCCACTTTTACAGGGTTTACAGCTAAGTAGTCATGAACTAAAACACTGGTGAGCTAAGAACAAAAGTATACCCTTTTCTCTCATCTGTTCCTTCAGCCACATGGCCTGTTATTCAAAGAGGCCCAGTTACTGCTGCCAGAGTAATTGCAACCTGTCATTAAAGCATTTCAAACTTTATTCTTAGCACAACTAGCCATTCAAATATAATGGAAAATTAAACACAGATGAATTAGTCTGACATCCCAAATATTTATCTCTTGCTTTATAAGCACCAAAGGGAGAAAATCGGTAGTTTATGCAGAACGGGTCACAAGTACGTAGAATAAACATCCAGTCTCCAGTGTGGCTTGTACCCTCCTCAGCAGCAGGAAACCCTTCCAGCGCCACCGTGTCCTTTATAATCCATGACACTTTGGAGAATCTGGAAATTGTTTCGCTGCCAAAGCCTAGAGGGGGAAGGAAGGGCAACACGCCAGCCCCTCTTAAAGCAAGCACGAAAGTGCCATTCTCTCATCCAGTGAAACAATAAGATTAGCTCTTTTATCACTAATTTTTTACTCTCCTTGCCTACTTTGTAAACACAGCATGGATGACTTTGCTCCTTATCACCTGCAAACTGAATCTGCCTTTATTGAAGCACCATCAATCAGCAGGCTTACTGTGCATACACTCAGCGATATACCCAACCGACAAAAAGACAGACTTCCAATTTCCCTGCAATATCAGAGAACACAACAAAACACAGAATGAAAAACAAAAAGAATTCTTTCATACACTATAACCTAGAGTTCATTTGCTCTGCCAGGGAGAAGGAGAATAGAAACCAACGAAGGTCAAACCTATTAACTCTGGCTCAGTGGGCAGTGTGCATTTTAGGACCTAGTTAGACTGGGCCTTTATAATTGCCCAGTTTATTTCCAACATGTCATGTAAACACTAACATTAGCTAAGGCCGGGGTGGTCTCAGGCTCCACATAGGCAGCTTTATCTTTGATTAGCAGCAAAAACACGTAATTTTTTACATACCAATTTGAATGGTCAATGAACCTCTTCATTTTTGCTAGTACCACTTGATTGTGACATTTCCAAATGGACCATAATTTGATTTCCCCTTAGAGCCCTTCTGCTGTTCAGTTTTTAAAGCATATGACTGGCAGCTTCCTTGCACACTAGGCAACTTTGAGGGCCAGCACATTAGACTTCACAAAGAATGCCCTTGATCATCAGGAAAGACTAAGGAAATTTGAGTGCCAGTCCAGAAGATGACCTTGTATGATTAAATTACTATGACACACCATGAAAGTTTCTTCCTTGAGCTCTGGCAGTAACATCTTTCCTTTGCTCTTACATGTCTCAAAAAATTGTAGCTGAACTCTGAGAACATTTTCCGCACAAAATTTACCAACCTGTGGTAAAATTTACTCCTACTGCCCTTTCCTATCCCAAGCAAATAACGCACAGGAAAGCTGTGTGCAGCTTCAATGCACACCCAAGCCCTTCAAAAGCAGCTGACAATGTTTACCTTTCCATCAACACTGGTATGTGTAACAAAAGCTCTTTCTCCTGCCATTTCTCCACTTTCTTCTCTACCCACACAATTTATGCAGACTATGTCATTTGGGAATTCCAAATTCTATAGTCAGAATATTCTCTAGGTCATTTTTTAAATTAAATGCTATTTGCCGTATTGTCATTATTGCTTTGCTGGGGTTAGGCTGTTTAATTGGAATCAGAAAAATCTCCAGAAACTGAGCCTTAAAAATAGGAATTCTTAGAAGACAAAATACAGACTGAAGAGAAGTACGAAGTTAGACATCGAGCTCTCTCTCCTTGTATTCATCTCTGCTTCACAAATAATCATTCCATTTTCTCCTCCACATCTGTGTGGCACATTACTGCCACCAAAATAGCATGGCTTCAGCCCGTGAGTGTACATAATACTACAGATCTAGAAACAAGAGCAATATGATTATTCTAATCCAAATTAGAGGGAGGGAAAAACTACTGGGCCCACTTTGTTCCATTTCTACCTCTAGTCTAATTATTTATGGACAAAGTCACAGGACATATACACCAACTTGCCTGTATCAGGGCTGTGGGTAGGGCATATTCTTTAAGAAGGGAATGGAAGAAAGTAAATATTTAAAAATTTTAAAAAAGAAAGATATTTCCATTACATGTATTTCTTTCCTCTTTTATTTCAGGTTAACATGAGGGTACAAACAACTGGATTACAATGTTTGCACCTATTGGGCAGAATTCCTCTTGTAGTTGTGTCTCGTACCATTACACATATTTCTGAACATTTCTAATACACTCAGGAAAATTTGCATTGATTGTTTTATTATCATCAATCCAACAAATATTTATTGAGTGCTAACTGTTCAAGTTTCTAATCTACATTTCCAGATACAAAGATGACTTGCAGATTCAGTGCAGGAAAAATACACACTTCAATGGGAATGCGAGCACAGAAAGAGATAATTTTAAATATATTATGATGTGATAAAGGCAATGCTTAGCTTTTCAAATAGTTTTGTTCAGGTGTTTGGGTATTCATATGTAAAAAAACGAACTTTGACTTAAACCACACATTTTATAAAAATTAACTTCACACAGACTATAGACCTAAATGGAAAATATAAGAGTATAAATATTTAGAAGAAAACATAGAAAATAAAACTTTGTGAAATGGAACTAGGTTGTGGGAACAGGTTATGAATAAATTCCCTTGGGATAGACACTTCTCAGTGTACCAGGAAGTCTCTAACATGCACGGACAGATGTGGTCATATGTTTAACTTGGGTTATTCTAAAACACCCCTTTCCTAGATTTCCCTTTAATAAATTCAATCTGCTCTAAAAAACAAAAAGGGGGGAAATGTAGGACACAGCATAAGGTTAACATGAGAGACAGAGTGATGTGGAAAAAAGCCCAGCATCACTGCTGGCACTGAGTACTGAAAACAAGACTGGCAAGACACAGCACACTGTCTCAGTCCTAAGTCATATATCAGCAGTGATTTAAAAAAAAGACAAGACAGAGGTGCAATAAACAGAAAGTGTTAAGAGTTTAATCATGCAGTTAAAGAAAACTCCTTGTTTTTAGCCTTTACTCTGTCTATATTTTCTCATGCCTAAGATTTCAGTAAGAGCCAGTGAGGAACGTTGGGAGGGACCAAACACACACTCGTCTCTCCTTGCAGATGGCTTGCTAGTGTTGGCCTCCCTGTGTCTCCAAGTTCAATGCAAATTGACTGAGTGGGTGTTATTCATTTTTCCTGGAGTCTCACTGACACTAGACATAGGCTATCAAACAAAAAATTGATATATTAAAGTTTTGCTCTGCAAGACACTGCTATGAGGACAAAAATACACATCATAGACTGTGAGAAAATATATACAAATTTCATGTATCTGATAAAGGCTTTACATTCACAATATATAACAAACTCTCAAGCTTAATAGTAAGAAATAAATTACATTAAACTTAAAAATAATTTTTTTTCAATGGTCAAAAAACTTAAATGGACACTTTACCAAACATGATATAGGAATGATGAATAAACGCACAAAAAGATTTCAATATAACTTGCCACTAAAATTTATTTAACATTAGAAGAGACAATAATGCAAAGATGAAAAGTCACATTAATATCTCAATTGAGGCAAAGGCATAAATAAATAGAATTAAATTCAATACTTCTTTACATTAGAAAATCTTACCAAAATAGGATTACAAAGACAATCTGATCAAGACTCTCTATCAAAAGCATATACTGAAAATCAATCATACTTGATTATCAAATATTAAGAACATTTTTTTTTTTTGCAGTTTTTGACCGAGGCTGGATTTGAACCCACCACCTCCGGTATATGGGGCCAGCGCCCTACTCCTTTGAGCCACAGGCACCACCTGATAACTTTTTAAAAAAAAATCAGAAACAAAACAATCATTTGATCGTCTGATGATCACTTTCATATTTTCTATTCAACATTGTCTTGTAGGTCTTAGCCAGCATCTAAAGAAAAAGGAATAAGCGATATAAGGGTTAGAAATGAGTAGACAAGTTGTCACTAGTAACAGATAATAAATTGCCTTGTTATCTACTGTTTCATGCATCTTCTCAGTTCTGTTTCTGACAACCCTCTACATGGGCCTCTGTGAAGAGGGGGCTGTGAGGCAGCAGGGACCCCACAGCCTGGGGAACATTCAGGGAATGAACCCCCAACTGCTTCTCCTCCTTTCCCAAACCAACCATATTCCTTTCTTCATGCTCCCTTTGCCAGAAGTCACTTGGCTCTTTCTTTATCTAGTTAATTATTAAGTACTATGCAGAGATCCTTGTGATATTTCCCTTTTCATTTCTCACCATATGTTAACGAAGTTGAGTAGAAACCATTAACAGGATGGTTTGTCTTTGTTAAAGTCATTTACATTTTCCAATCATACTATAAGACCAAAGATATGTCTTTTGTCTATGCTACTTCCCCATATTGTCTATGCTACTTCCCCATAGACAACCCTATCAGATACTATAAAATAAAGCTGATTTTATGCTTTGGTGCTGGCTGCAGCCACCATCTCAGTCAGACCTCCCAATCCCATTTTTCATTTCTATGTCTTCTCTTGTGCTCTGTTTTCCACACCCCCTCCAATTCCACTCTGGTTCATTCCCCTTCCCTGATCTGGTTCACAATAGGCCTCCCTGAACATGAGTCTGTCGAGCTTTCATTTTAACTCATTCAGATCCTGAACCTAACATACCTCACCAGTTTTTGTTGGTTGGGAGAGGTTATGAATGGAAAAATTGTAGGAACCCTGACTGATGTTTCACCCTTCTGAAAAGACTCAGCTTTCATCTGGCTGGGAGGTAGAGTCGGAAAGATCACTTTGATCCATCCAGGGAAGGAGCTGGATTTCAGACTTCCCAAGTTTGTCCTTTCTCTTTATAGAGTCTTAGCTAAAAGTGTAAAGCAGGACCTCTGGTTTAATTCACTTATAAACAATAGTGATTTAGGCCTATTGTTTTCTTTGTAGGAAGTGGTTTAAATAGTAATTAAAATTTCAATAATAATGGAACTATTTATGGGGGAGGCTAAGGCAGATAGATTGCTTGACCTCTTACTAAGAAGAATATTTTCCAGCTTTATCCATGTGAACATAAAAGAGGTCAAGTCTCCATCTTTTTTTAATGCTTCATAGTATTCCATGGTATACATACACCATAATTTATTAATCCATTCATGGGATGATGGGCACTTGGGGTTCTTCCATGACTGGCATCAACTGAGCTACAATGAACAATCTGGTGCAAATATCTTTGTTGTCATTTTTGGTCTTTTGGATATATACCTAGTAGAGGAATTGCAGGATCAAATGGCAGGGCTACATTTAGATACCTGAGTGTTCTCCAAACTTCTTTCCAAAAGAATGTACTAGCTTCCATTTCTACCAGCAGCGCAGAAGTGTTCCTTTTTCTCCACATCCATACCAACATCTGTAGTTTTGGGATTTTGTGATGTGGGCTACTCTTAACTGGAGTTAGATGATATCTCAAAATGGTTTTGGTTTGCATTTCTCTAATGATTAAAGATGATGAGAATTTTTCATATGTCTCTAGACCATGTGTGTGTCTTCTTCAGAGAAGCTTCTATTCATTTCCCTTGCCCACAATGAAATAAGATCACTTGTTCTTTTCTTATTAATAAGTTTGAGTTCTCTGTGGATTCTGGTTATTAGACCTTTGTCAGAAATATAACCTGCAAAAATCCTCTTCCATTCTTACACAGTAAGTAAAGGCTACTTGCTTTATTTACTGTGTTCTTGGCAGTGCAGAAGCTTTTTAGTTTGATCAGATCCTAGTAATGCATTTTTGATGTTGCTTCAATTGCCCGTGGGGTCTTCCTCATAAAGTATTCTCCCAGGCCAATTTTTTTCAAGTGTTTCCCCTGCACTTTCTCCAAGAATTTCTACAGTTTCGTGTCTTAAGTTCAAGTCCTTTAACCAGTGAGAGTCAAATTTGGTTAGAGGAGAAAGGTGTGGGTCCAGTTTCAGTCTTCTACAAGTCGCCAGCCAATTCACCCAGCACCATTTGTTAAATAGGGAATCTTTCACCCAATTTATATTTTTGATAGGCTTATTAAAGATCAAATGACAATAAGTGTCTGGGTTCATCTCTTGGTTTTCAATTCCATACATCTACTTCTCTATTTTTGTGCCAGTACCATGCTATTTTGATCGCTATAGATTTATAGTATAGTCTGAAGTCTGGTAGCATGATGCCTCCTGATTTGCTTTTATTTCTGAGTAATGTCTTGGCTATTCGAAGTTTTTTCTGTTTCCACATAAATTGAAGTACTAATTTTTACAGATCTTTAAAGTATGACAGAGGTGCTTTAATAGGGATTGCATTAAATCTGTAGATTGATTTGGGTACTATAGACATTTTAATAATGTTGATTCTTCCCAGCCATGAAAATCATATATTTCCCCATTTGTTAACATCTTCAGCTATTTCTTTTCTCAGAGTTTTATAGTTCTCTTTATAGAGCTCTTTCACTCTATTGTGTCCTTTGTTAGGTACATCCCAGATATTTCATCTTTTTTTGCACTATTGTAAAGGGAATAGAGTCCTTGAATGTTTTTTTCAGCTTTAATATTGTTAGTATATATAAAGGCTACAGATTAGTCATTATTGATTTTGTATCCTGAGATGTTGCTGTATT
>CAUYON010188255.1:0-18723 GCA_963573935.1 Arctocebus calabarensis
AGGGAAGGAAGGAAGGGAAGGAAGGAAGGGAAGGAAGGAAGGGAAGGAAGGAAGGGAAGGAAGGAAGGGAAGGAAGGAAAGGAAGGAAGGGAAGGAAGGGAAGGAAGGAAGGAAGGAAGGAAGGAAGGAAGGAAGGAAGGAAGAAAGGAAGGAAGGAAGGAAGGAAGGAAGGAAGGAAGGAAGGAAGAAAGAAAGAAACAGAGAAGCACCATGGACCAGCAGTGAGCCCAGAGAGCCTTGTGTCGGCAGCAACAGCAATGGAGACGCCTTTTGGAGGTGAACCTGGCCCCGGAACATTTAATCAGATCACGGGACCCAAATTATGTCTTACAAAACCATTCTCTGTACCTAAGGCTCCCAGTCTGCAGAATTTGAATTTTGCATTGCCCTTGTTCCTTATCACTCCTAACCCATGCCTAGAACAATCTTGCTGAATTGATTGTAAAGATATCAAAGTCTCTGTTATTCCTCCCCACATTTGTAAGCAGGGAGATTTCTTTATTCTTTACATTATCAAGGAAAGCTTCTGGCTTTGTGTCCCCAAGGGGAAGCAAATCTCAGCAAAACAATATTCCGTAAAGGGCCAAGCTCATCAGAAGGAGAAAGCAAGGATGCTGAAAGCAAGCCACTTGTTTACCTTGTCTGCCCCACCATTTATCCCGCCCATCCTCCTTTTTTAATTTCCACATTTGCTCAGATTTTTAATAGTTGTTCCTTAGTGTTCCTTTATTTGCCTCCAGAGTTTGAAATCAAATCTGCCTGCCGTACACGGAGCACACGGCTACCCATGCTCTGATGTATGCAGCAAATCACATTACAATCACTTCAAAATGGTCTGCCAGGCTTCTCAGAATAGCACACAGAATCTTCCTGTGTTGGAAAAAACATCTCAATTGGAAGTAAATGCTGTGCCTAAAGATCAAAATGATTTCACATCACAAAAAGCAGCCTTCTTCTCTTCAGATGCAAGTTCCTGATTATTATAATCAATGTTCCATTGTGAAATGCCCAACTCAAGACCTCTGTGCTTTCAAGGGCATGCTCATATGGACCAAGGTCCTTCCTGTGATGGGTCATATTTCCTCCCATGGACTTGTGCACAATTAGCAAGACACCTTCACAAAGATGGGCATATTGTATTCACCATGTCAAGCATGTAAGACACATCCTGTATTTTTAGTGAATTGACATACTTTCTCACAATGCACAAGAAAGTAAATGCTATTTCCATTTTACAGATTGGGAAACTAAGCCAATGATATCGCCCACACTCCCAAAGTCTTACAGGTAGCTAGCGGCAGAACCAAGTCTTGAACTAAGGCTTTGCAACCCCAGCCTCACTATTTATTCTTTCCACTTTTCCATGGCAGAGATTTGCTATCCTGAACTTTTCCCGGAGATCATAGCTGGTCCCTTGTGTTGGCATGCTATCTCCTTACCAAACAGAAAGTAGGCTGTCAGATCAGTTATGACACATTATTTCCCTGAGGAATATCAAACCTTCAGAATCCAGTTATTCATTAAGTGCATAAGAAGGGCCAGGTATATTGCTCCAGACCCTAGGCATCCACAAACAGAAAGACAAATTCGCACCCTTAATGGCACTTCCATCCTAGAGAGTAAGTAATGAATCAAGCCCCTTTCCTGAGGGACCTAGCAAAGGAGAAGATACGCATTGTCAGGACTAACCAGTGCACCTGTAATAGTTGCAGTGAATAGTTAATATTCGCTACCTTATATAGCAATTTCAAGGTGCTGTTATAAGCACTTCACAAATAATCTATTTAATTATCCTACCAGGCAGATGCTGTTCTCTTCATCTTATAAATGAGAGGATGAAGGTATTACAGAGAGGTGAGGCAACTTGCCTGCACTGGTGCAGCATTCAGGGGCAGGAGCCTGAGTCTAATCCAGGTGGGCTACCTCTAGAAGCCATGCTACCTGCACAGACTTGGGATCGAGCAGCAAGCATTCTGCACAGCATGGCCTCAGAGTGGCATTCCTGCCAATCATCACAGTTACTACAATCAGAATTTGGATGTTACAGTGCTCCAAATCATCTGATGTGACGGGAAGCTGCAGCCACGGGTGACACTTCACTGATGGATAAAGCTGCCCATGCCTGTGGCCAACAGCTCATCTTCCTTAGCACTTGCCAAACAGCAGGCGCTCTACCAAGAACTTCCCATGAAAATGCCCATGTAATATTCACATCCACCACCCTGTGAAGGAGACCAGCTTTATCCTTATTTGAACAATGGGGGCACTGAGATTTAGGAAGCTGGGACAGGGACTACCATTGTCCTCCCATACTCCCACCCAACACACACACTCAGATGTTTCTTTTCTTCTTCTCTTGGCTTCCCTTACAACATTCATGACCATGTGAGCAAAATCTAGATGATGGCATGGCTGATGATGTGATCTCCAGGTCATAAAATAAAGGAAGCGTACCCTTTCCCTCCTCTTCCCCTCCGCCTATGGCTGAAATGTGAACACAGTGGCTGTTGTCTTCGACCACGCAGATGAAGTCAGGGTTGACAAAGGAACAAGACAGACAAGCCTGTTCTCCCATGTCGTCAAGCCCCCATTCCAGTCCTGGATTTTGCACCTAGACTGTTATTCAAGGGATAATTATTAAATGTGACATCCATCTTACCTGAGCCACTGAGTTTGGGCATTCTGGTCCTAGAAGCCTAACCTGTGTTTCCAGAACTGTGCCCACTGTCCCTCAGCTGTGAGCAGTGGAACATGGACTTAGACCCAGGTCATCTCTCATTTACCTTGACCTAGAAGCCTTTCTGTCCATTACAGTTACATTACACTGGACAATCAGTTGCAATGGCGGGGTCAAAGTCATAATCATGGCATGATGGATATTTTAGAGGGCAAGGGAACACAAAGTGCATGATGTGGTGTCCTTCCTTTCTAACTCAACCACACTTCCTCCTTCCAATCTTGCTAATCTTTCACCCTTCCTATACCATCACCCTATGCTAGAAGCAGATCTCTGAGCCAAGCTGCATCGAGGTTACATTACCAGCATGTATGAAGAGTTAAACACCTCAAACAGTCTTGATTTCAAGGACCCTCACTACAACAAAGCTTTTCTGCAAGAACTTGAAATCCTTATACCTCCTACATTTAGTTATGTTTAGATACACAAACCCTTACCATTGTGCTACAAATGTCTACAATATTCAGTACAATAACATATCATACGTATTTTCAGCCTAGGATCAATAGGCTCTATTGTATAGTCCAGGTGTGTAGTAGCCTGTACCTTCTAGGTTTCTGTAAGTTCACTCTATGACATTTGCCCGATGACGAAGTCACCTTGCCAGGTGCATATCTCAGAAGGCGTCCTCGTCATTAAGCAGTGTGTGAATGAGTGTAACTGAGCACGCATAGCCACTGAAAAATATTACTCAACTGTTAACTTGAAAACCGAAGATTAAAAAAGACTGATAAATGAATAAAATGTGCGTGATATGATGTGAAGAGAACAAAGGGACACTGTGGCAAAGGCATGGAAAACGCAACAGCCAAATCCACATTAAGAGTGAAGATTCTGTTTTAGCTAAACATTGTCCAACATATTAAATACAAAGAAAGCTACAAACTGGAAAATGGTTCAAATTAAGAGTATTACACTTCAATGTGTAAATGCAAAGGGATTTTATAGTTGTCTAGGAGTTATTCAAGGGTTTATACAAAATGTTACATTTGCACATAGTTAAGTAATTTACAATAAAAATAATTAAGTCAGCATTAGAAGTCATCAAGATTGAAAAACCTAATATTTTAGGTAAACTGTACAATATGGCAGCTGTGAACAATTCCTAAGAAAGGTTTAAGCCTGTTCTCAACACTGCCTAGCAATTATCTATGTCACATGTCCTTTCCTTGGCCTTGGGACCTCAATATCCTTCCCTCTAAGATAATCATGCAGATAGACATCTGTTTCATTGTTAAATAAGAATAGTAAAGTCACTGCCACTGGATTACCTTCCCAAATTTGCTCATTCAAAACAATTTACCATGAGAATCAACATCTTGTTTCATCCTTCTTCGTTAAGTATAAAATCGTTTCCTCAGATGATTAACATGAGGGACATAAAGGAAATTAACTGATGACTCTAAAACATCAATTTACCACATAAAATCAATCTTCCTACCAGAAAGCAGGCCACTGCCATTAGTTTGGGACTCATTTTTTTGCTGGCATTTGGTTACTAAGCTTGAATGGGATTAGGCCAATTAAACAGATTCAAGGATACAACCTTACCAAGCCTACAGACCCCTAGTAATCAAATTTAAGTCACAGATCAGTTTCCTCGGCCTGGTATGAATAAGAAATAAAGTAGAACAAATACTAAAAATGATACAGAAGTAGCTAGAATCTAAGGGAATCTGCAAGAGACCTCTCAGCAGAATTTTCTCTCATGTATATACTGGAGGCAATTCCTCAAACTTCAACAACTCAACTTTCTAGATTTTCTTTAATTAACAGACATGGTCATCCTTCCTCTCCCTTATCTACCCCCCTCAATATCTCTGCTTGCTTTTAAGAGAGTCTCTACGTGGCTGATGACAACAAACCACTCCATCCCTAGCATCTCCCCACTGATACCAGACACCCTACCCATCCCAAAATTCCTATTTCCCCCACCCTCCCCTAAACTGTATACCCCACGCAGAACTGAACACACGTAGGTCATCACCATAAACCAAAATAACAGGTGGTAATTAAATGCTGGCTGAGTTAATTAAATGCTGAGGAGTATAACCCTCCTTCCCTGGAACTTGCTACCCAAAGCACTACTTCATGGCAGAACAGAGACTGAGGAAGGCAGAGTTCCTCCTGCCAGTGTATACAGATTGGACTTTAGTTGAAAAGACTGCATTGAAGCACATTAAATTTGATAGCGCTCTGCTTCAACTGTAGTAGGCACTTAATATTTTTGTGGGCTCTATTTGGAGCCTAACAGCCCTTTATAACATTCATTCTGTGCTGAAATATGTTTCAAAATATGATCAGGTATATATGTTAGTTTCCTGAAGCTGTCATAACAAAGTGCTGTAATCTATGTGGCTTAGGAAAACAGAAATTTATTCTCTCACTGTTCTGGAACCAAAATTTTACCATCAAGGGGTCAGCATGGACACACTCCCTCCACAGATGCTAGGGGAAACCCTTCCTTGCCCCATCCTAATCCTGGTGGCCTTTGATAATCCTTGGCTTGCAGAAGCCTAATACCAACCTCTGCCTCTGTCTTTACATGACCTTCTTTACCTTTGTGTCTCTGTGTCCAAATCTCTTATGAAGACAAATCACTGAATCAAGAGCCCATGCTAACATAATACGACTTCATCTTCACTTGATCCCATTTGCTAAGACCCAATTCCAAATAGGGTCACATTCATAGGCATTGGAAGTTAGAATTTGAATCTTTGGGGGTGTGGAGAAGATGGTGGTAATAATTGCACCCACCCTCACCCATAACGTAGTAGTACCAAAATCCCAGTTTAGTTACATTGGGTATTAAGTTAACTGTTGTAGGCTAGCCTGGGAACCTAGTTACTGTTTCTAACACTGAAACTTGGAGCACATTTTACCATTAATGTAAACTTAATACTTGACTTTTACAACCAGGAAAGGACCCAACTAAAAAGGAGGACTATAGACCAATGTCACTAATGAATTTATTGATGCAAAAATACTCAATAGATCCTAGCAAATAGATTATAGCAACACATTAAAAAAGTATACATCACAACCTAGGAGGTTTTATCCTGGGAATGCTAGGAAGTTGTAACATACACAAATCTGTAAGTGAAATTCACCACATAAATAGAAGGAAAAACGATGACCCTATGATCCTCTCGATACATAAAGAAAAAGCATTTGACAAAATTCAGCATCCTTTTCTAACAAGAACATTTCAGAAAAATAGGCATAGATGGCACATTTCCTAAACTAACTGAAACCATCTATGAGAAACCCAAAGCAAATATCATACTGAATGGAATAAAAAAAGCTTTTCCACTTAGAACTGGAACCAGATAAGGATGTCCGCTATTACCACTACTATTCAGCATAATTCTGGAAGTTCTAGCCAATGCAATCAGGCAAGAAAAGGATATGAAGGACATCCAAATAAGTGCAGAAGAGATCAAATTCTCACTCTTTGCCAATGACACAATGATCTTATATTTAGAAAACCCTAGAGACTCAACTATAGGACTCCTAGAAATGATCAAGTAATATAGTAATGCCTCAGGGTACAAAATCAGTGTCCAAAAATTAGTAGCTTTTGTATGTACTAATAACAGGCAGCTAGAGAAGGAAATTAAGGACATAATACCCTTGATGGTAGCTTCAGAGAAAATGAAATATCTGGGAATAAACCTAATAAAAGAAGTGAAGAACTTCAACAAAGAGAATTATGAAACTAACTAAAGAAATAGCAGAAGACATTAGCAAGTGGAAAAACATGCCATGCTCTTGACTGGGAAGAACAAACATTGTTAAAATGTCTATACTACCCATAGCAAACTACAGACTCAGCGCAATCCCCATTAAAATACCAACACCATACTTTGAAGAACTGCAAAAAATAGTGCTTAATTTTGTATAGAAATAGAAAAAAACTCTGGATACAAAAAGCCATCTGTAATAATATAAACAAAGCTGGAGGCGTCACTCTACCAGACTTCAGGTTATATTACAAGTCCACAGTGATCAAAACAGCATTATGTTGGCACAAAAATGGAGACATAGACATATTGAACAGAATAGAAAACCTAGAGATGAAACCAACCTTCTATTCCCATCTCATCTTCAATAATCAAACAAAAGCAGAGACTGAGGAAAAGAATCCCTATTCAATAAATGGTGCTGGGAGAACTGGATAACCACATGTAAAACACTGAAACTGGACCCTCAGCCTTCACCACTAACAAAAATAAATTCTTGATGAATAAAAGATTTAAATATATACAACACAAAACTATAAAAACCCTAGAAGAAAGCATGGTAAAAACTCTTGATGATGTCAGCCTGGGGAAAGATTTTATGAAGAAGTCTAGAGCGGAATTGCAGCAACAAAAATAAACCAGTGGGACTTAATTAAACTGAAAAGCTTCTGCACTGCTAAGGACACAATAATTAAAGCAAATAGACAACCTTCAGAATGGGAAAAAAATGTTGGCATGTTACAAATCTAACAAAAGCTTGATAACTATAATCTACAGATAACTCAAATTAATCAACAAAAATAGAGCAAAAAATCCCATCTATCACTGGGCAAAAGACACAGATAGAACCTTCCCTAAAGAGGACAAACAGCCAACACACATATGAAAAAATATGCATCATCCCTAATCATCAGAGAAATGCAAATCAAAACCACCTTAAGCTATCACCTCACCCCAGTGAGAATAGCCCACATCACAAAGTCCCAAAGCTGCATATGCTGGTGCAGATGTGCAGAGAAGGGAACACTTTCTCCTGGGTAAATTGTTGGTAGGACCGCAAACTAATGCAGCCTCTTTGGAAAGAAATATGGAGAATCCTCGAAGAACTCCAAATAGTACTTCCATGTGATTCCACAACCACATTACTAGACACCTACCAAGAAGAGAAAAAATCATTTTGTCGTAGAACATCTGCAGTAGATTGTTTATCACAGTTCAATTTACAATCACCAAAATGTGAAAAACAACCTAAGTGTCTATCAACCCATGAATGAATTAATAAACTGTAGTATATGTATATGATGCACTATTATTCAGCTATTTAAAAAGAGATGGAGACTTTACCTCTTTTGTATGAACCTAGATGGAGTTGAAACACATTCTTCTTAGTAAAGTATCACAAGAATGGAAAAGCAAGTATCCAGTGTACTCAATACTAATATAAAGCCAGTAGATGGACTAATACATGCCCACATAAAAGAAAAACTCAATTTAATTCAAGTTGGGGGCGGGGAGTGAGGGAGATTGGTGTCCTTGCACCTAATAGGCATAATGTAAGGGTATATGGCACATCTCCTGGGTGCAGGACACAACCACAGCAGGGATTTTATCTAACAAATGCAAACATTGTAACCTAATCATTTATACCTTCATTTAATCTGAAACTTAAAAAAGAAACAGAAAATGAAAATAAAATAAAATAAAATACAACTTGCCAAATAATGAAGGATGTTTAGGAAAAGATCGAACAAAATATTGTTTCTGATAGCAAAATATAAGGAAAATAGGCTCGGCGCCTGTGGCTCAACGGGCTAAGGCGCCAGCCATGTACACCTGAGCTGGCGGGTTCGAATCCAGCCTGGGCCCACCAAACAACAATGACAGCTGCAACCAAAAAAAATTGCCGGGCATTGTGGCGGGCGCCTGTGGTCCCAGCTACTTGGGAGGCAGAGGCAGGAGACTCACTTGAGCCCAGGAATTGGAGGTTTCTGTGAGCTGTGATGCCACAGCACTCTATCCAGGGTGACAGCTTGAGGCTCTGTCTCAAAAAATAAATAAATAAATAAATAAGGAAAATATCCAAATATCCAGCAATATAGGGTTGGTTATATTGTAGCTATATAATAAAATACCATGCAACCAAGAAAATAATATGATAAAATCTAATTTATATAAAAATATGTTGGTGATATATTTCCACAAAAAATCATATACGTATATACAGGGTAGCCATAAAATTCATGTGCGATTTTAACTTGCATACAAACTTAATTACAACCCTACATTTTTAAAGCATACATATACACAAATAAATATATAGCTACATAATCTCTACATATGTATGTGTGTGCATATAATCTGTATATACACTATCCTCACTACATTTCTAGTTCAGACAGTACATACTTTGCAAACAGATTTCAACAGTCTATAAAGTAATATGTGTAATATTTTCCTGTTGTAAAAGCAATATATATTCATTACAGAGAAACAAGTAGAAAGAGATGAGTAAAATATTAAAAATGTTAAGTAACTATGATTTTAAATATCCTGAGCAAACAAGTGTAAGCACTCGTATATACAGAGTTTCCATAACGTTTGTGTGCAATGCTAAATTTTAAATTGCACATGAACTTTATGGCCACCCTGTATATACTGAATATAAACTGATGTGTCTCCCACCAAGACACATCAGTTTATCTACTGGTACAAGAAGCCAGAGAATTAGCCATGGAGTTGCCCCAGAGAATCAATTGTACCTCCTTAAGTACCTAGGAGTAGAGAGTGTTAAGAAATTTAACTTGAAGCATGATATGTATATTGAAACAAATGTGGGCTTATAGGAAGAAGCAGAACTCATTCCTAAGGGAATAAACTCATTCAGTAAGAATGAAAAGTTTGAGAATCATACACTAATGTCATAATGTGGGTAGGAGAATTATGAGCATTTATATTTGGCCTTCTTTACATTTGCTGATTTGTTTTCACAAAATGAGTCAGTATTGAAATTATAGAGAATATAATATAATAACTATAAAGAAATTAAAATAAATTATTCTTCCCCTCTGTCCTGCCTGTTTACAGATAGGACTAGCTCTCATGATGAGGACGGTTACAGCAGGGGTCGCTGTGAATTGCATACTAACTCCCTGGCAGCCCAGCTGCTGCCCCCAGGCAGGATTTCTTGTTCCTGTGTGTCCCCTTACAGGTAGGAGAGGGCGGGGATGACTTCCAAGTCTCACTCATCTGCCCAGATGCCGTCAGCCTTGGGCCGTAGCATCCCAGCAGGCTGTGGTAGAACAGCTCACCACAGGCAGAATGACTTTAACCGTACTTTGGGTTAGAGTGAGTGATTGGTTCAGCTCCCAAGAAGCTGAACCACATTTATTGAATGTGCAGGATATGTTCTATTCCTTTCTCATTTAATTCTCTCACCAACCAACCCTGTGTGTACTGGTCCCATATTCAGATGAGGAAATTGGAGCTAGGAGAGGTAAAGAAGCTTGCCCACAGTCCCACAGTTAATGTTTGGCAGGGACAAGATTCACGTGCAGGTGCAGCTGAGCAGAGCCGTGGCCTCTTTGCCACATCCGCAAGATGAATATGTTCCCAACTGCATCTTCTTTTTCACGTCCCCCCCCACCTCTTTCCTAGTTATTCTAAAAAGCAATCCGATTTTACCTTTTCTCCTAAGATGTTCTTTGCTAATATCCTTTAGTCAAGTGTGGTTATTAGCAGGTTATGCCCGTGTCAATGAAATGACAAGGCAACTTCTAACCTTTGGTTTCTGATTCACAATAAATGCTTCCTGTGCATTGAAGAGACAGCAAAAATAATAGACACCCATGTGTAAGGCATGGCCTTAGGCCCTCAGTAGTTCAGCCCAGGTAATCACTCTACTGTGGATGGCTTTTCTGCACAACAATGACAAATTAGCTTGCTTTTTAATTTTTAAATCCCCTTCTCTCTTGGTTCATTATTTTTTTCTTGGCTTCCTTCCATTTCCAGAATTGGCCTCCCACCCATTTAATTGCTTTTAAAAAATGTTCATTTTTTATCTGCCCTATAACTAGCCACTGAAGATAGTAACCAATAATTGCACTCCTTAGTCACACAAAATTTGCTATTTAAAATAAGCTTCTAATCAGGCAAGGTCTTCAGAACATTATGGCTAATCTACAGTAGACGTAATAGCCAACACAGCAATGCTCTCATTTCTAAATGCTGTTTCATTAATAGAACTCCTAGCTCGAGTCTGTAATATTCTCTGCTCTATGTTACTGAATAAATAAAATTCTACAACATATTAAGGAAAAGGGCAGCTTTGAAAATTAGAGACTGTTGGACACAGGAGACCCTCCTCAGACAGCCCCAAGAGCCTGAAGCGTGCCATTTCACTTCTGAACGCACTTCAGAAGGTACCAGTTTGCGGTGTGAGGAAAAGCCCACAGTGTGTTTGTTTTTACTAGCAGGAAAAATAAAGCCAACCTCTTCTTTCTAACTTGATGCAGTATGGAATAGCAGAAAAATCAATAGCAGGTCTGAAAAATATATCTTGTTTAAACAGAAAGCAAGATTTTTGTTCTAGCTATTTCTTTTTTCTTTTTCAATCAGAGGTAAAAGAAAAACAAACTGCAAATTGGGAGGGGAGGGGAGGTGGCCAGAAGTCAGCCTATATTTCCAAGGTAGAAGAAACTAATGCCAGGATCAGGGAATATTGGCCCCAGCCCCAGAAATCACCTGTGACCTCCAGACCCTTTTCCGTTCCAGTTACGTTAGGGAACTAACAACTTTGATGCCCAGGACTCCTCTCTCCAGGATTGTTCTGGAGCCAGGGTGTGCTATAGCTTCCTTGTATTGGCTCCCCAGAGCCTATTGTCAAATTCTTAGAAATTTTAGAAGTTGGTTGACATCATATTGGTGGCTTGAAATTAGTGACAATCGGGAATCTCCATCCTCCATCAGAGCTGATTGTTAAACATTGACCAGCACACCACAGCTGTTCTCTCTGTCTTCCTGTGGGCTTCCCTTGGGAGGTGTCTAGGCCTGGGCACTGCCTGGGACACAGACAATGAGAGAAGAAAAGCAGTCGCTATTTTCCAGAAACTCTCCACTAACTGAGACACAAGACTATATAAGCATCATGGCCTCATCTAAATGCTTTCTGGAAAGGTCAGGATGAAGCAGACCTACCCAGAAGATTACTCCCTGGACCCAGATGTTTTAGTTCCCTCAGCCCTTGGCACACACTTGCCCTGAATCACGGTACTGATTCTCAACAGAGGTAGCATGTCACTAAGGTCCTGAGACGTCACCATCACCCGCAGGCAGATTTCTCTCAGGCCCTGTGCCCCAGAGACCTTGTGTTCCTGCCAAGACCTGCCCCTCTCTGCCTCCCTTACGAAGCAAGCTCTTGGCTCCTCTGGCCACTCCGTCAACTGTCTGAGCCCCACGCATGACACACTCAGATGAGCAGCCCCAACCAAGTGAAAGGCCTGCTCAAAGCCTAGCACAGTGCTAGGTATACAGGAGGTGCACACAAAATACTTATTAAATGAACAAATTAATGCAGTAGGCAAATCTCTTCCCACCTACTCATTGTTAGCAACAGAAAATCTTGGTTAGGGTAGGCAATTTAGGAAATTCATTCAGAACAAGACCTCAAAGAACCTGGATTCTAGACCAGCCTGGGTGCCTCTGACATAGAATGGGTGTTCCATAAATTATTCATAGCTTCCCCTTCTCTTGTGTAGGCTGAAAAGCTCATGATTCCACTAGACCCAATCAAACATCTCTCTATGTATGAGAACAGGACATGTGCTGGTTACCAAATGTTTCCCTGGAGTCTGGCTTAGGACAGACTGACGTGGGAACCTATTTCTTTTAATTCCATTTCAAATAAAGCTGCACCACCAAAACAATCATAAGGATCTTCCTTTCTATGCTTTAGAGAAATTAAACTCAGGGTCAAATGCTAGATCCTCAGCTGACCATTTAGCAGTGAGGGTGCCTTTGACTACAGGCAATAGACAGCCCAAATCACCACTGTTCAAACAACAAAAAGCTGTCTTAGCTCCCATAATAGATGGCAAGTGGGAAGCCACCACAGAGGTGGCTGCCTTAGCAGATGTGACTGCCAGAAAAATCCCTGATCTCCTTTGATAACATTTTCTTTTGGAGTTAGTTTCAGACCAGGTCAGGAGATGACTCTGCCATTTCCCGCATCCTGTGTGCCTGTAATGACACCCAGTGCAAGAACAATGGCTGTGTCTTCAGTGCACATCTCTTTTGACGAGCAAAGAAACATCCCCCTTGGCAAAATCCCCCTTACATTACAGGGATTAGAAATGAGTCACAATGCCCATCCCAAAACTAGTAATTAGCAATACATGGAACCATTATGGGCTTAGACCAATCCTGAAACATAGAGGGGGATGGAACAAAACAGGAGCTCTGCCAGCATGGAATGTGGAGACAGAGGGTGTTAGGTAGATGACCTGTCACAAGCGGTGCGCCCCCCACTCCCACAGCCTCCCCCCAACACATATGCACACGCACATGGCTGCCGCAAAGAACATCCAACTTACGTGACAGGCTGATGTGACAGCCTTTTGTTACCAACAAAGTAGAGGTGAAAGTAGGCTTTGTTAAGCACCTACTATGTGCTGGACAGTGTGCTAAAGCAACTTGCAAACCTAATTCTCACAAAAAAATGTGAGACAGGTTTTCATACCCATTTATGGATGAAGAAACTAAGTTACACAGTGGCCAAAGGAGACAGCCAATGAATGGCAGAACTGGCATGAATAATTTCATGGACTCCAAATACCACAATCTCTCCACTCCATCGGGCTATCTTATGAATGAGCAACTAGTAGTGATGAATGTATTTCCTTTGGATTAAATTCTCTAGACAGGGCAAGTGCTCTGCTCACAGGTTCATTCATGCTAGGCTTTCTCTGAGTCCCACCAAGAGGTTGAACTATTTTTACGGTAAAGGATAAAGAATTCTGGGAGGCACATCTTGCTTCTGCACTTTCTTCTCTGGCTGCTATTTCCGACTTTTGTTTTAATCTATGCCGTTTTTAATATATTCTTCTGTCTTGCTAATGATAGGAAACTTGCTGCTCCCTGGTTCCATAAAACATTATCTCATTTTCTCTTTTGCCTCTCACTATAAAGTACTTTGTAGCATTAAAAGTGTTGGATGAAAAATTAATTTCATTAAATTAATGGAGAGTGTCATGACTGCTCGGTTATGAATTGAGTGCATTTGTAGGGGGGACTGTGTACGCATCAAAGCTTGTCCTTTATTTTTCCATTTTTTCCTCCCACATGCACCCACCAGCTTCCCTAGGAAGGAAGAAATAATCTAAATAGTATGCTTTTAAGAAACATTGTCCTCACCAATGACCTGGAAAATCCCAAATGCAAAACATGATTTTATATGCCCAATAAAAAAAAAAAACTCACAGGGCCCATTCAGTTATCGCCACCATTTTCCTGCAAGATACAAATGCTGAATAAACCACTTTGCAATTTACAACAAACCATAAGATGGATCAGCTCTCTCCCAGGGTTTCAAAAATATATATTTATATTTTCATTTTTTGTTTTCAGGTAACAAAAAATTCTATAAAGTTAACCATTTCAAGTGTCTTCTTCCCCTTTCCTTATAAAGTCTACTCATGTTTCAAGGTCTTTCTCAAGGACCTTGAAAGAATAAGGCCTTTTAGAATAAGTCTTCTCCCTTGATTCAAGCTCACACAGCACTCTCCTATCTCTAAGTTTATTTTTGCACTGGCTCACCAAATATTTACTAAGCAATGAGATAAGTCCTGGGCTAGACATTGGAGATGCCATGGTAAACAGGACAGCCTGGTCCCTCCCCTTGTACAGCATGTTGTATCTGTACTACGCAGTTTACCCACCCAACCGAGAGAAAACTAAGGCTCACAACTTAACCAAATCAGCTTGTGCATTCTCGAGTCATCCTCAAGTCAGTTTGTCAGCGTGGATTCTACCTTCTTATTCACATGCAAAATGAGAACAGTAATTCCCACCACAACTTTCTCATAAAATTGTTAGGATTATCAAAGGAGATTGTTGAATGTAAAGGATGCTGATAACTCATCTCTCCTGCCTGCTAGGTTCTAACAGACAGATGAATATCAAATGCCATCAATGAACAGCTTTGTTAATCATCAACCAATAACTAGGGTTCCCTAGCAAAGAGGCTTTGCAAAATGTTTCTTGGACCCAAGACCAAAAGGAAACTTTCTTGCTACAACTATCCCTCCCCAGATCTAGACCAGGTATCTGCCTTTGGTAGAATAAACTCTCCAATATGTTCTGAGTTGCATTGAAATCCAGATCAGCCTGCCTCTAAAACCCAGACCTCAGTATAAGAACACAGAGACAGGTCTTTGTTCCCTTTTTAATCCAGTAACCATGCACACAGCAGGGAGAATGTGGTCCAAAGGAGATCAAGCTCTCACAATTGATGGGGTACTCATCTGCCTTCAGGGAAGTTAGTGGGGAGTGACGCAAATGTCCCTTCCAACATTTTCCTGTCATGTGAAAGGAAACAGAAACCCCCTCCAGCAAAATCATAATTTCCCACAATAAAAATTTTATAATAAAGCACAATACAAACATAAGTTGTCACTTCCCTATCATTTTTTTCATTACTATTTCAATTGTACTCTGAACTTTTACATTATATTGTTAGACAATTAGTTATTTTTATATCTGACTCTCCTATCAGACTAAATTCCTTCATGGAAAAAAATCATTTTTAAATTTATCCTTAAATACCTTTGTTGGATACAAGTCTACCATGTGGTAAACACGAAACAAATATTTTTTTCAATCAATAAATAAATAGATTTAACTGATATATAAATACCAAGATGCCAGGCAATGGATTGTCTTCTGATAGAGCACAGTCAAATCTATGCACCTTTTGCATTTTTTATCTTGTCTGTTTACCTGTCTGCTAACATGCTGAACTAAATCTATATTGGGTTTTTTGAATTATTTTAAATTCCCTACCAATGCAATAGGTTTAAGCTTCACAAAATTAGGCTCGCAAATTTATTATTAATTTAAGTATACCCTGATTCAAAAAAAGAAAAAGACAGCATACAGTATAGAAAAATTAAAAAATCTATTCAAAAATAAGTCATGGAAAATGAAGCAAAGCCACCAAAAAATTGCTACCCTTCTTACAATGTTCACTTCAGAGAGTGCTCATCTTTCCACCTTCGTGTCATGAGATGGTACGGTGAACAACTTTTTAAAAAGAACATTTCACCATTTATTTATAAACAACACAAAGTCTTCCCAAAATAAGCTTGGACAATGTTGACAGAAGCTGGTAGTTAGCAAAGGTAAAATGATTCACTCTCGATAGCTATTAGCAAGTCTAGCAGACTTTGCAGGGATCCTCTGAAGACACCAGACAGAGACGCACTTAAAAAATAAATCGATTTTTGGTCTGAAACCATTAAAAAAAAAAACTGAGGCAGAGCCAAAGGTCAAGACTGAAGTGGGTCGATAAAGCACTGCTCCCTTGAAGACACCTGTCTCCCTCAAGAGGCACTTTCTGCTCCATACTCCCACCGAAGAACACTTCTCTTGGAGGTTGATAATGGCCTAAAAGAATCTGTGTTCTTTTATTTACAAGCCCAGAATTGGAACTCATGCTGATACTAATTCGATCACACCCCAGTGGGCAATCTCAGCTGAGAAACACTAGAGCAGCAAGGTGAGGCATTTGACTTGACTCAGACAGGCCTGGGTGTGGGTGGCTGGTGTGCCCTGCAGATTGCCTTCACGGGAAATGAAGAGGGGCAAAGCAAACCACATTGCAATGCAAAAAAGGTTGATGGAGGACAAGATAGTATTAGAAAAATCTAGGGAAGGCTGGGTACAGTGGCTCACATCTGTAATCCTGGCACTCTGGGAGGCCAAAGCAGGTCAATTGCATAAGCTCAGGAGTTCAAGACCAGCCTGAGGAAGAGTGAGACCCCTGTCCTTATTTAAAAAAAAACAAAAAAACAGAAAAATTAGCCAGGCAAGGTTGTGCACACAGACACAGGCAAGAGGATCACTTGAGCGAAGGAGATTGAGGTTGCTGTGAGCTGTGAGGTCACAGCTCTCTAGCATGGGTAACAGAGTGATATCCTGTCTTAAAGAAAGATCTAGGGAAAATTTTGGCTTCTTTTTGCTTACACCAGTTTTTTTGTTTGTTTGATGTTTTGGAAAATAAAGAAAAGGCAATCCAACTATAGCCAGGATGGGGATGTCAGCATACTTAGGGGGCCTAGATCTGGGAATTGCCTTTGGAAACATTGAAAAACATCTTTCTGTTTGGATGAGCAAGGGGGGAAAAATTATGCTTATTTTCTTATGTTCACTGAAGATGATGTCTCACCTGGCCACAATACTTCCTTGCAACAATCAGGCAGCATCAAAAGCAGAGGTCCTCTCAACTAATTAGATCAGTGGCCTTAACCAAAACAAATAACCAAAGCATTGCAATGGAAAATATTCTGAACCTGACATCGAAAGTAAGGTTCTGGGTTCCAGTCCCAGATCCTCCATTTACTGACATCGCAATTCTTCATTTGTCATTTAAAATCTTAGAACCTCAGTTTACTCATGTTTCAAATTAATTAAACATTTCTACCTCCAAAACCATGGAAAAGATCAAATGAGATGATGTCTGAAAGTGGTTCTAACTGGAGCAATTTTGCCCCCATAGGACATTTGGCAATGTCTGGATATATTTTTAGTTATCACAGTGGAGGGGGAAGAAGCCAGGATTGCTGCTAAACATACACCATGCACAGAACAGCCTCCAAACACAAAGTATTATTCAGTTTAAAAAGTCAATAACTATCACAATTGAAAAATTGAAAAACTCTGATGTATGTTAAATGTTATAAAAATATGATTTTATTAATTAGGATCACTATTAAATAGGCCAAACATGGTGGCTCATGCCTGTAATCCCAGCATTTCAGAGGACAAGGCAGGAGGATTGCTTGAGGCCAAAAGCTCAAGACCAGTTTGGGTGACATAGTGACTCCCTACCTCTAGAAAAGAATTATGGCACGCAGCTCAGCGCCTGTGGCTCAACAGGCTAAGGCACCAGCCACGTACACCTGAGCTGGCAGGTTCAAATCCAGCCCGGGCCCACCAAACAACAATGACGGCTGCAACCAAAAAATGGCCAGGTGTTGTGGCGGGCACCTGTAGTCCCAGCTACTTGGGAGGCAGGGGCATGAGACCCGCTTGAACCCAGGAATTGGAGAAATTGCTGTGAGCTGTAATGCCATGGCACTCTATCCAGGGTGGCAGCTTGAGGCTGTCTCAAAAAAAAAAAAAAAAAAGAATTATGGCACACACCTGTATTCCCAGCTACTTGGAAGGCTAAGACAAGAGAATCACTTTAGCCCACAAGTTTGAAGTTGTAGTAAACTATGATTGTACCACTGCATTCTAGCCTGGGTGACAGAGCAAGACCCTATCTCAAAAAAAAAAAAAAAAAAGTGGATTAAATAGTAAAAGCTTTGTTTTTTGTTTATTTGTTTGTTTTTCCATTCCTTTTGTTTTTATTATTTTGGGTTAATATGAGGGTACATACAATTACGTTACATTATTTGTGTTTGGAAGGTAAAATCTAAAGTCCAATTGTAGTTGAGTCCTTAACCCAGGAAGTGTGCCATTTACCCCTACATTGTACCACATAGGTGGGAATTTACTGAGCCCCCTCCTCCCTTGAATTTAATTATGTTTTTCTCTCCTGTGGGCCTGTAATTGTTGATCTGCTAGTTTCAGATTAGTGGTGAGTACATGGGATGCTTGCTTTTCCATTCTTGAGATACTTTATTTAGGAGAATGTTCTCCTAACCTATTCAGGTAAATACAAAAGTTGCAAAGCTTCCATCTTTTTATGGCTGAAGAGTATTCCATGGCATCCATATACTACAGTTTATTAATCCATTCATGGTTGATGGGTACTTACATTGTTTCTACATCTTTGCCATTGTGAATTGAGGTGCTATAAACATTTGAATACAAATGTCTTTAGGGGATGGCGGTCTGTAGCCAGCTTTCTGCAGACGCTCCTGTCCAGAAGGAGAGTTAAAGGACAGAAATTTGGCGAGAAAGCCAACGGTTTGGAGCTGAGCCAAGAGACAAGGTCGAGGAACACACATCAACACTGCTGGAGCG
>CAUYON010188261.1:0-39998 GCA_963573935.1 Arctocebus calabarensis
TGAGACAGAGCCTCAAGCTGTCACCCTGGATAGAGTGCTGTGGCATCACAGCTCACAGCAACCTCCAATTCCTGGGCTCAAGCGAGTCTCCTGCCTCCGCCTCCCAAGTAGCTGGGACCACAGGTGCCCGCCACAACGCCCGGCTATTTTTTGGTTGCAGCCGTCATTGTTGTTTTGACGGGCCCAGGCTGAATTCGAACCTGCCAGCTCAGGTGTGCGTGGCTGGCGCCTTAGCCCGGTGAGCCACAGGCGCCGAGCCAGCATGGAGCGACCTTTAACACTCTATACATTCTTTCACTCCACAACCCCTTACTCTCGTGGTTCCTTGCTTCCCATTGTCAGTCATCTTGCCCCACACAAATCACCTTTTAAGAAGTAATTGGTCTCACAGGTTATCACCAATTTATCAGGTAATGTTTGCCCAGGTTCCTTTGCTTGGAGCGCCTTCTCCTGGACAAAAAGAACAAAGCGCAACAGAAGGAGATTCTGAGCCTGCTTTTACAATATTTTTGCTAAGGTTGAATGCAGCAACCGTGGACTTGAATTTCTAGTGGACCTGCGACCAGACTGAAGTTTCCCGTTAATCAATTTTGCTAGCTCCTGAGGTTTAGGTTTTGTCATGTTCAGATTCCACCGAGAAGTAGTATTATTATCAGCAACTGATGTGGGAGTACGTGCTGCTTCAAACTAAGGGCAATTTAAGAAAAACTTGGCATTGATGATTCATTGCCATTCCTTTTATCAGAATCACTTTTTTTTTTTGTCTAAATAATGTTTCATCACAGTTTTAGTAAAAATGAGTTGGTGGCAGAATTTTAATCCAACTTCTGATACCGGCTGAACTAATGGCAGCGGTGAAGTTCAATGGTTAAAGGACGCTCACAGGATCCTAAATTACAATGCTAACAAATCTATGGTTACTGCAGGAAAAGGATAGAACATAGGCAACAGCATCAAGTAAGGATAAATATCACAGCCTAAGGCTGCCTCACAGCAGTGTCTGGAGAGACCTTGCATGAGTTCTAGTCCTCTCTGTACAGGGCTCTGTGGGACATACTTCATTCTGGAAACAGGGATCACTGATGGGCAATTATCTCAGCTACCATGTTCTCCTCTCCATGACCTTTGTCAATTCTATTATACAATCAGGCTTAGCCAGTGACCTCAGCACCCCTACGGTTTGTGTGTGTGACCAGGCCGTATCTTTGCAGTGCTATATTATGACACTTTTTGGATTTCATAATCTATAGCTTAATGATTGTGGTCAAACAACACAAGGATAACCTTTTAACTCTGTCTGAAAATCTGTAGGGACACAAGATGGTTCTTTATTTCTGTCTCCCAGATGGCTCAGGGAGTTAAGGTAAGGTTGACACCAACTTGCATTTTCTTGATAGCTGGCCTATTTTAATCTTTTAACTCAGACTCAGGATGCGAAATATAACTTTAGCTTATACAACTGCTATAGGCTAAGTATCCATCATCTGAAATGCCCAGGACTAGAAATGTTTCAGATTTTGAATTTTCTTTTGATTTTGAAACATTTGCATTAGACTTACCAGTTGAGCATCTGCAATCTGAAAATCTGAAATCTGAAAGACTCCAATGAGCATTTCTTTTGAACGTCATGTTGGTGCTCAAAAGTGTTGAAATTTGGAAAATTTTTGCTTTTTGGATTAGCAGTACTCAGGCTGTATTATCTTTCAAGCTTCCATTTATATCTGATGCAGAACTTTAATCCAGTCACATGATTATGATTTCAGAGAAAAATTCAGCGATTTCTCAGGCATTTAAGGTTCAGTAGCTATTCACATTCAAGATTTTCTCCTTCTTGTTTCTTTGCAGGGGTCAATGTTACGCTCTGCATCCTGACCCTAAAGTGTATGTGATATTGGTGACCAGGGCATCTTCTCAATGGTGGACTTCCTTGGACCTATGCCGATTTCCTGTGCAATTTGTAGCTCTCCCCTCTGCTTCTCAACTGGTTATCAATCATAGCATAGATTATTCTCATCCAGTTCCAGACAAGACTGTCCATCATGCATTCACTAATTCGACTTCCTTTTGTTCTTTTCATAAGACCCTTTGTGGGTGTAGTGTACTTATAAGAGATGTATTGTGGCTACAATGTTAATGATAACCATTAGGTCCACCCAAACTTCTCAGGGTCTACGCTATGTGTCACTTAGCGGTTTGATGCAATGTGGCCTGGAGTTTACCGACCCTGGCCTGGGGATTACCAGGCCAGGAATAAATAAACAAATAAACAAATAAACAAACATCTGTGTGTGTGTGTATGTGTATATATATGATAATATATATTGTAATAGTGTTATTATATACATTATATATCACATTTCTTTATCTTTTTATCTGTTAGTGGACATTTTGGTTGTTTCTATGTCTTGACTATTATAAATAATTCTGCAATAAACATAAGAGTGTAGATATGTCTTTGAGATACTGACTTGATTATCTTTGAATATATATCAAGGAGTGGGATTCCTTGTTCATAAGGTAGTTCTATTTTTTGGTTGAGTAACCCCCATACTGTTTTCCATAATGGCAGTATGAATTTACCTGCCCACTCACAGTATACAGGGTCCCTATTTCTCTATATCCTTACCAACATTTGTTACCTCTCTCTTTTTTATTTTATAATGGCTTCCCTCACAACTGTGATGTAATAGCTCATTGCAGTTTTTTTTGAGACAGAGCCTCAAACTGTCACCCTGGATAGAGTGCTGTGGCATCACAGCTCACAGCAACCTCCAGTTCCTGGGCTCAAGTGGGTCTCCAGCCTCCGCCTCCCAAGTAGCTTGGACTACAGGTGCCCGCCATAATGCCCGGCCATTTTTTGATTGCAGCTATCATTGTTGTTTGGTGGGCCCAGGCTGGATTCGAACCCACCAGCTCAGGTGTACATGGCTGGCGCCTTAGCCTGTTGAGCCACAGGCGCCGAGCCCTCATTGCAGTTTTGATTTGTGTTTACCTGATTAGAGATGTTGAGAATATCTTTATATATATTTGTTGGCCATCTGTATATCTTCTTCAGAAAAATGTCTATTCACGTCTTTTGACCATTTTAAAATTAGGTTATTTCTATTTTTGGTACTGAGTTATATAAGTGTCTTACATATGTTGTATATTAATTACCCTTATTGAATATATGGTTTGCAAATATTTTTTTCCACTCTGAAAATTACCTTTTCATCTTGTCAATTGTTTTCTTTGCAGTGTAGAAGATTTTTAGTTTGATGTAGTCCCACTGGCTGTTCAGTTTTCTCTTTATTGATATTTCCATTTATTTTTATATATTATTTTCTTTCTTTTTTGCAGTTTTTGTCCGGGGCTGGGTTTGAACCTGCCACCTCTGGTATATGGGACTGCTGCCCTACTTCTTGAGCCACAGGCACCACCCAATATATATTGTTTTCTTACCTTTGTCCACATATTCCTTCAGTTCAGTGGTTCTCAACCTGTGGGTTGAAACCCCTTTGGGGGTTGAATGACTCTTTCACAGGGATCACTTAAGACCATCCTGAACATCAGATATTTACACAATGATTCATAACAGTAGCAAAATTACAGTTCTGAAGTAGCAACAAAAATAATTTTATGGTTGAAGGTCACCACAACATGAGGAACTGTATTAAAGGGGCGTGGCATTAGGAAGGTTGAGAACACTGCTTTAGTTCTTTGGATATCTTTAAGACTTCTTTTTTTTTCTGTTTTTGAGACAAAGCCTCAAGCTGTTGCCTTGGGTAGAGTGCTGTGGCATCACAGCTCACAGCAACCTCCAACTCCTGGGCTTAAGTGATTCTCTTGCCTCAGCCTCCCCAGTAGCTGGGACTACAGGCGCCCACCACAACACCCGGCTATTTTCTGGTTGTAGTCATCACTGTTGTTTGGCGGGCTTGGGCTGGATTTGAACTCACCAGTTCTGGTGTATATGGCTGGCGCCTTAGCCTCTTGAGCCGATTTCATAGATTTTAAAATGTGAAAAAAAAAATGTATATTGGCATCGAAGAAAAATGATACTAACTAGAAGTAATTAAATTAACAGTTTCCTATAAATACAGAACCATACCCTGAAGGGAAATTATCCACACTTGACGATTAAAACAGTCCTTCACTCAGTTACAGAAATCTGTGATGCGATGCCGTTTCAGCAGCACACTCTGACCTCGAAAGAGATCTTGGAAAGCATCCTTTCTTACATAGACCCCCATTTCGTATGTTCCCTGCTTTTACCATCCCCTAAGAGACAATTACTCCCATAATAATGTGCACACATTTATTTTTTCTGCATGTTTGGAAACTATGGCCATGTTTTAAGCTTTTAATGATAAAAACTGTCTATGGCCTTTTGAATCCTAGCTCAGTGCCTGGTTGATGAGTCAGTTGATGAATGACTCTTCAACACATCTGAAACAATAGAACAAGGTTAATGTGATTATCAGGAATGGCGTATAATGGTAGGATGGAAAGACAGGGCATCAAAGCACCAAATACATTTCTCAATTCCAGTTCTATGCTAAACATATCTTGTCAAAGAACTATTTGCTGGTATTATATCAAAGAGTTATGAATAGCCTTATCACCTGACTTAATAAATTGGAAGGAGCAAACATACCTGAAACATCAGTTAACATTCAGCTCTAACATCACAAAAGGGAAGGAATACTTGTAGAATAAAACTCCAGACAAATAAATTTGAACTGGGGATTGGGACTTTCTCCCTTAATGACAGCATAAAAACAAGCAGATGTGGTTCACATCTGTATGTGTTTAAAACATGTGACAGGTCACTGGGTAAGACAATATTCAGATACTGTAGCAACTATAAAGTACTTCAGTATTACTGTCAGGTTGTCCTGTAAAGAGAACACAAGCCATCCCCGGCATCCCTAGGAGGCAAAAGTCCAGGAGTATGAAACCTGTTAGGGCCTGCATTATCGGAAGAAGGAGCTACACAGAGGTGATGTTCCGAGTTACTGTTCTTAGGAACATCTCCAAGATGCTTCTCATTGACACTGTGGGTGACAGCAGAACTACAAGTTCCCATTTCCTTTGTGCCAAGTACAGTATATTGTGTTAAACACTTAAAATATATTATCTCATCTAATTCCCATTATCATCCTTCACTCCCCATTCCTAACATTACCAGTCTTGGTAATTACAGCACCTAACCATCCCCACTGCCACTACATTACCTTGGGACCTAATCGCCTTTAATGTAAGCTGCTGAATGCATTTCCCTACAAAGCACCTACTTCCCAAGTCTCAGTCCTTTTCCAGTTCATCCACGTGGCTGAAGAACTTACCTTGATAAAATGAAGATCTATCACTCCCTAGTGTCACGTGTTCTGAACCCTCAGAGAAGGATATGAGTCCTTCCCTCCATGATTTGGTCCCTTCCTGCCCTCAAGACGCAACACTTACTCTAGGCCCCAGCCACGCAGCACGTCCAGCATATTTTTAGTACCCTACACGGGCCTCAGCTCTCCAGGCTTCCCACAAACTCTCAGCGGTGTGAGCATGCTTTGAATGAATGGGCGTCACGACAACCCAGCTTAGCTCGATTCCACTGGTGACAGTTGACCAGACTGGACGAGCCAACTCACACTCATGAACAAAGACCAAACATAAACACGGAGGCTTCAGCTCAGCAGCTGATCGGGGCAGCAGAAAGAAAGCACGTGAAGTGGCAATGTCAACAAATTTCTTCTTGCCTTTTATTATATCTGACCCTCATTCGATTCTGATCCTATCTGTGCTTGAAGCATGTCTTATTTTTATAGCTTCATTGAAACAACATAGATCTCTTTTTCTGCCCAGCCTGGAGAGATAATTTTTGAAAATCTAAATTCTTATCTCTTCATTTTAATTGTCACAAAGACACACTTTTACCACATCAGGCCAGGAAACTGAGTAACCATGCTACCAGCACCCGAGAGGCAAACTAAGCTTTCTGAAGCCAAGATGGATTTTTAACACATCTTCTTTATCTGATTTCCCTCCCGAGTATAAAAATTGAATTAGTATGTATCAGGGAGTGTATTTTCAGTGAATAAATATGTCTCATGCATGTTCCACTATACTCCGGCTCCTACTAATTTCTTCCTAGAAATTATATACTCATATGAAACTACTTATTATGTTTATGGAAAATAAACAAAGTCAGCATTTCAACAGTCATACACATGAGTGACTATTTCTTTTCTCTTTGCTGAGTATAAGACTGAAATATGTTAAATCTTGTTATACCATTTGGGGTTATCATCTGTTGATTGCCACTAACTCTAATTTTGTATCAGCAAGAAAGAAAATTGCTTAAAAATTCTAAATGAATGTATACATTTGGTGCTCTGCTGTCAAGCTACACTAGTGTACAAAGCTTTTAGCTAAAAACATAGACAGTGCTGGATGATACTCAAAGGATCACATCAGTTTTTCTAACCAGGTTGTAAATGCAAAAATCAATTACCTCATTTTCAGACAATATTGTTGTAGAAGGAAAAAAGGAAGGAAGGAGCAGAGGAAGCAGAGGGGAGGGAAAGGCATTAAACTCTAACAAATGGCACATGGAGGAGCTTAATCAGAGAGAGATTAACAATTGCCTCAAAATCATGGCACTAATCAATGGCACTTGCCATTGTTATCTGGATACTATTAAGCATGGACAGACAGCACAGTACACAAAGACTGTTCTGAATTAGAAAAACCACTGACTCTGCTAAATCACATACAATACATGGGCCACCAGCACTCAAGGGATTATAGTCGAATGTCCAGCAAGCTGGCTGGGCCAGGACTGGGTCTCGGAACACAGACGAGGTCATCACTCAATGGCTTGCTTCCTGCCTACCAGTTACTCAGATATGCTTTCTTCAACCTCTTTGGGTTGGAAGAACATAATTTAACACTGGATAATTTACTGGATACAAGGTATATACATCCTACAAATTCCATCCTTAAAAGAGGTCTCTATCTTCAAAACCAGGCAAACCTTTAGTAAGAGCCAAGTATAATGAGGACACAGATATTCCTACTGTCTCTTTGCTTACTTCAATTTCTTACATGATTGTCAAGAACAAAACAAAGAAATACATTTTTAGAAAGTGAAGAGATCCAGGTTCTAGTGCCAGTTTTCCACTATTTGGTGACATTAGATAACTCACTTCTTTAGACATGATGGGTGTTCTTCAATTACTAAAAGAGGTGGTAGTCTATGATTCTCTAACTTACGCAAAGAACATAGAGTTTATATTGCTAGTACTAGATTTCTACTTTATTAAATGAAAAAAATCAGAATAAAAAATACAGGTAACAGCATATAAAGGACTTATTTACTAGAAGAATGAACTCTAGCCAACCCATAAAAATGGTGGTCATTCTTTTTCTTTAGAATTCTCCAAAGGAGACTTTCTAATCTCCCCAAGCAGTACACGCATATTTAGAGAAGAAGAAGAAGAGAAGGCTGTACAGATTGCTCAAATCAATTCACAGGTAGAATCTTAGATAGCACAGACCACAAGAAAAGTCCTTTTTAACATGTGGGGAGGAAAGTTGAGAAAAATGCATCCGCTCTCAATAAAAAGTATTGAATTTGTACTATAGCTGAATCACGACGGAGAGGATTAGGAACAGAAGGCGAAATTCTGACTTTGGTTTCTTCTTATTACTGCTTTAAAGCACCATTCCCTAAACCATGTGCTAGGAGATGGTCACGCATGCGCCCTGCAAAGGGGGCCCCATGGCCAAATGCAGAGAGAAACAGTCTCCCAGAAAGGAATAAATAATCCATCATTCTGCCTTTGCCTCTTCCCTCTAAAGAGTATCTATTAACCCACCTAAAACAGAAAAGAGCACTCTCCTTCCTACTAAAATACAGAACAAACCTGATCTAGGTTTTGCTGCAAGTTCCTGCCAGCTCTCTGACTATGTCCCATGCACAAAATTTAAATCTCACTGTAGGTTCCTCAGCCAGGGCAGGCTGCACATTAACAGTTTAGCGAATATAAAATGCTTGAATGAAAGGAATCTCCTCTTCGTATTGCTCACAACTTTTCCAGAGCATGTCAAATTCACTGCTTAAAGAGTAAGATTAAATTAACATTATTTCAAGGATTTTCTTTTTTGCAGATGACGGAAATAAAGTGCTATGATATCCTGCTCCAAAATCGTAGATTCAATCATCTACCTATTTTCTGCCTCACCACCCACTTTGCCCCCTACCCTCGAAAACACAGGAATACACGCTTTTGTGATAAAATATCTCAGGGACAAAAAACACAATCACAGCATTACTCAGGCAGCTTCACTTTACACAACCTGCAGCTTAAAGGAAGGTTAGCAGCATAAAAAAAGTGATGACTTTGAAATGTGTATCATGAAACAGAGCTATTTATGAACAGGGCTGACAGGAATAAGGGCAGAGCCCATTGAAGCCGGCTGGCACCACTGCTGTACATCAGGCTCCAGGGCAGCAAGCCAAGACAGAAAGAGTATTACCAAGTTGTTATGGGAACTAAATTGTAGCTGCTTCCATAAAACATCAGCTTTCCATCTCAGGGTCTATGCTGAAAATTCCACATAAGTCAGGGTCTTAACTCCCAATGAGGCAGCGAGTGGTCACCTGAACCTCCGACACGCTACACCGAGAACAAATTGGCTGCTCGGCCTCTCCAGGCCCACGGCCTCCGCCCACCGACCTTCCCCCAGCGACATCAGGACCAAACCAACAAACTGCCCTTGCTGACTTCACCAAGAAATGAGGCCATCCTCAAAGGGCGACAAGGCAGACAGGCGAACGGCGGTGAGAGAAAGCACAGCCAAACGCAGGCTCAGGTGGGTCAATTGCGGTGTCTTCAGCACAGTGTCTAAGACCGAGGCTTTGGCGCCCAAGAACTTCAGCTTGAATATCCACCCTCTTCTGCCCACCTGTGTGACCTGGAGAACATGCCTCTTTTCACTTATCCTGATTTGTACTAAGGAGTTAAAAATCAAGACCCCGGAGGCGATGATTATGAGCATTGGCATCAAACAGCTTGGATTTGGCTTTCTCTGCAGCCGACAAGCTGTGTTACTTTAGGCAAGTTACTTAACCTCTCGGAGCCCCAGTGTCTTCAACCATAAAATAAGGATCATACCACCTCCTCCTTAGACTTGTTGTGAAGACAATGTAAGTCAGGGCTCTGCCTGCAGCATACCAGAAGTGTTGACGCATGGTGGTGATTGCTGCTGTTCTGGTGCTAAAAGTCATTACCACTATGGCAGCCAGAATAATGCCCCCTAAGATTTCCACCATCATAATCCCTGGAGCCTGCGACCACGTTACCTCACATGTCAAAAGGGACTTTGCAGATGTGATTCAGTATCTTGAGAAGGGAGGTTTACCCTGGGTTACCTAGATGGGCTCAATGTAATTGCAGAGGTCCCCATAAGGAAAGGGGAGAGAAAGGAATGTCACAACAGCACAGAGGTCAGAGAGAGATTCAAAGATGACACACTGCTGGCTTTGAAGATGGAAGAAGGGACTAGGGACCATGGGATGTGAGCAGCCTCTAGAAACTCAGAAAGGTAAGAAAACAGACTTCCTCCCAGAAACTACAAAAGGAAAGCACCCCAGCTGACACCCTGATTTTAGGACTTTACCTTCCAGAGTTGTAAAATAAGTTTGCGTTGTTGGGTTTTTTTGGTTTTCTTGGTTGAGACAGAATCTCACTATGTCACCCTCAGTAGAGTGCTGTGGTGTCACAGCTCACAGCAACCTCAAACTCTTAGGCTTAAGCAATTCTCTTGTCTCAACCTCCTGAGTAGCTGGGACTACAGGCGCCCACCACAATGTCTGGCTATTTTTTGTTGGCAGTTGTCATTGCTGCTTGGCAGGCCTGGGCTGGGCTTGAACCCGCCAGCTTTGGTGTATGTGGCTGGGCGCCTTACTCACTGAGCTATGGGAGCCAAGCCAGTTTGTGTTATTTTTAAGCTACAACATTGGTGGTAATTTGTCAACAGTGGCAATAGGATACTAATATACTTCCTTATTAACATATTAAATGGGAAAGTACGGGGGAAATGCATGAAAAGCCACCAAATAAATGACAGATGGTGAACTGTGGACGAGAATAGCAGTGACTAAGGGAGACGCCATGCCTCTCAGAGACACCATAACTTTCGAATGTTCCACGGGAGCTAATGGAGCTAATTACTATTCCTATAGCAGCCTCCTGCCTCCTACCATGTCTCAAATGGCTGCAAATACAGATGCCATTTCCAACCATTCATTCTTAGAGAATTGCACCTGAAATAGTACAGTTAACTAAAGGAAACCCAAAAAAGTACCCTCAAACAAGTAGCAGCTGAATTCTGAAGATGAACTAATCTAGAGAGGAATTTCATTAGTCCAAGGCTGTCTTAGAACTCAAAGCAGAAAAAATGACATGGTAGTTTGAAAAGAAATGACAAGAAGTGTGACAAGGATGTCTCCTTGCCTTGGGTCAGGGCTCAGACCATTGCACCTACAAATTTGATAGCATCTGCAATAAGCCTCCAGATGATCCAGTGAGGACTTGAGGCACAAGAAATCCAAGAGCTTGCTGATGAGGAAAAACACAAACAAAAGGAGTGACCATAAAAGATGGCTCCCCTCCCTGTTCCCAGAAAACATCCAGTGAGGAGGGAGCCTGATGGTCTCTCTTGGCACCAAGCACATCAGCAACACGGGAGGGGTGTTGAGTTCATCCCACTCCCTCTGCAAGGTACTTGGCCTCCTGCTGCCCGTAGGTTGCATTTGTAGAGGAAAGGGAGCTGTAACTGAGAGAACGAGGCAGACACAGTGGTCAGAAACCACACTCCCAGACCACATGCAGGAAAATGGAAGAGACAGCTGCAATCAGGAGACTGGGGAGGGGAAAGGACAGAGCCGAAAAATGGAACAGAATAAATTATAGAATCAAGTGGGATTATTCACACGAGGGAAACTCGTAGGCACGTCAGGGTTCTGTCATTTCCTTGTGTGCTTTCATGTGCCTGCCTGAAAATACCCTTACTTTCATGCTGAGTCCCTGGTCTAAGGTCTCAGTCCTGTAATGATCAACTTAATGACTGTGAAGGGTCAGGGAACACAACCCTGTGGCTTTCCTGGGCACAGCGAAGGATCGGATTTTTGTTTTTAAAGGCTATTTCTGTGAAACCACCCCTCAACTTACATTCAGACCCAGGCATTTAAAGAAAGACACAGGAAAAAGAGCAGAAGAAATAAAGTATGCCCCAAACTCATCCTCCAGATGGAGAGACAAAATAGGACTTAAAAAAGGAAAGGCATTAACAAGAACATAGAGCCCAAGACAAATGCTGTGCTAGCTCACATGAGATCGCATCCTTTTTCTTCTGCTAGGGTTGGCATTTACCTAACATCTCTGGACATGAGGATGTAGGTTGGAATTCCAACCGAGGGCAAATGGTGGGCAGAAATACACTCATGGCCGTCAGAATCTTCAAACTCTGTGCCAGGATCCCTCAGCATCATTGGGTGGGGTACGTTTGGAAGTGAGGGTGGAAAACTGGAATCCTGCTCCCATCTGTGGTTCAGACTGAACTTTTAGTTGGTTTACACATTTGGGGCTCATGAAACAATGCTTGGAACCATCTCACTCAGCAAAAGCCACTGAGGACTGAAGAGAAGGTGACTATGTTGCCCAGGATGATCCCGGTTTATGCCTGATGATTCACAGTACCGGTGAATGGTACCTCCAGAGAGAGATAATCTTATACAAGTCCCCAAACTCCAGAAGATACGAATCTGCAAATCCCACTTCCAACCCATGTGCCCAGGAGCATGTCCCCAACATTCTTCCTGCTACATAGTATTGTTCTCTTATGAGATAGGAAGTATTTCACTTATTTGCTTTTTGTTTCTATTTATTTCACCAAGGGGGAAGAATACCATTAAAACCTAATAGCAAGCTTGGAAAAAAATTAAATTGTCACTGGATGGTTTCCTTATTTTACACCACACTGAATCTTTGCCTTGGATATTAACCAAACACCACAGAGCTTATTTGTATGATCTTTCTGAAAGGTTAGATTGTTTAAGTTTTGCTTCCAGTAGAGTTATGCTTTTTATACTAAAAGGTAAAGCTATAGAAATAAGCCAAAGAGGTATACCAGATAATACAAGACCCAGTATTAATAGAGTCCCTATTTCTAGATTTTTAATGTAACAAAGACTATGAAATTGAGTACAAAACCTACATCCAGTTTTAAAATGAAATGTGAAATTTCAAAGCCATTTCCTGCTGTGTCCATAGTGAGCCTCATGAATCCCAGTCATGTGTCTAGACTGAGAGTCTTATTCCGTTGTTAGGAGGACTGGGAGCTGACGAACATTACTGTAGGCGTTCCAGGCCAACTCTTACTAGCCGACACACTGACCAGCCACGGTAATCACTATCCTTGTCTCAGAATGTGACCCGTCTGAACCTCCTTGAAAAGAGTCTGCCTTTTCTCCAACCCTTAGAGCCAAGTCTCATTCAGCCTATTAACATCCAAGCAGGGCTTCTTGCTAAGGCAGTGGAGAGAGAGACTTCAGAAATTCAGTCAAGATGAAACTACACATTGTTCTACAGTGCCCACTCAGCTACAGCACACAGCATAGCCCTGCCGCCTCCATAGCCAGAGGCCTGCCTAGAAAACGCAGAATCACAGGGAATAAGTATTACACCACGCACCTTATCAGTGTACTGAACAACCCAGGATTGCACATTCCAGGCTCCCAGCACTAAGCCAGTGTGTTGACATGAGAAAATCTTGAAACCACTACTGTCCCCATGCTCAGATAAAACACTACTGGTGGCAGAATTAAAAAACAAAACTAAGTAGTAGAAGTAGGCAATAAGGATCAAAAACATGATGAGGAAAAGCTATACCGTTTCTTCCCATAGTCGCTTGATTGGAACAGTAAGTTATTTTCTCAACTCCTGTAGCTCTAAAAAAAATTTATTATATGTGTTCAGTGTAATCGAAGCCTAATTGAGATCTCACTTTCTATTGTAACTGAGCCTGCAGTGTATGTGGGAAGATACCACCTTGGCAACTGCATCACTTTTGAATTTCCTACTTTAAACCCAAAGGTCTGGAAGGAAGAAGACCCTCATACCCATCTCTGGCCCAACTCTAACCTGCCCATGCACATTTTTGCCTCTCTGTGCCCCAAGGACTAAATATACTAACTAAAGTTGAAGGATTATGCAAATTAAGATCTTTTAGAAATATCTAAAGCCACATTTACTTATGCAGCTTTAAAGAAGGACCATATGAAAGTTGAATGCTTATGGAAGAGGGCTAGGAAATTTTCCCTGTGAAAACCTAAGAGTGTCCAACAGGAGACTGTTCCTGGCCTCTCTGAGCCCCAGGACATCTGGAGGACGGAGGGGAAAGGTTAACGCAGAGAGAAACATGCACATTAGTGAGTTTATTGGCAGGAACAGGAGAAGGTAATGGCAAACTAATTTTCTTTCCTAAACACACTCAAATGTTCCCATACTCTTTCTAAATGAGAAACTATTTTAAAATTTAAAACAAAACCAAAAAGCATGTGCCCCACACAGATGTGATTTCCAACTGCAGCTCAGGATCAAACCCAGAAATAGGCCAAAGCACACACAGCTTTAACCTTGTTATCATGGTTTCCTCAAAGGACTATTCCATTGGGGTGGAAAAACATTCAGGGATATGCACTTATAAAATTATTCCTCCCCAGTCATTTGTTTGGCAGGAAAACTTGATCTGCTTCATGTAATTTTCTGATTAAAAAGTGGTATTTGATTGAACCCCTCGCTCTTCAAAATGATCGTGAGCTGAAGGATACATTCAAACCCTTCCGTTGACGATGTTTCTGTTCGGAATACTCAAGGAGAGGAGGATGAACGTTCCTATTTACATGACTTCAACACTTATAATAGTGTATTTGTTCATTTCAGAGGAGGGTTTTTATTAGTGCATTTCAAAAATGAAAAAACAGGATGACACTTTAAATCATACATTCCTGAGAAAAATGAGCAAATTATTCACAATGGTCATTCATAGCGAGAACAGAAACAAAAATTACACTGGGTCCATGTATAACCTACAGAAGATACTGCATGGTATGACTGTGAGTCACCATCACTATCGACTTCGCAGAAGCCCAGTTCAAAGATGAGACCCTAACCCCAAAACACGAGTGGGAGAAAAAGGGCTTCCATTCATGCCTCCAAAACAAAATAAGCAAATAGTGCTTTTCTCCCTTCGACTATCATTACTGAATTTAAAATGCATAAATTCCCCAATATTACAGAGGCATAAACACATTCCTATCACGGTTGAGAATGCCCCAGCAGTCATGAAATCCCTGTCCCATTGCTCCAGGAACTGCATGCCTTTCTGAATCATACATGTCAGTTCAAAAGTAGAGAAGTAGCATATCTGGGTTCTAATTCCACTCTACCACTAATCACTTACGTCACTGGAGTAAAGTAAACCACTAAACTTTAAGCTTCAGTTTAGTCACCTGTGAACTGGGGAACGTACATAGCCCATGTATGTTCCAAACTTAAAGCTACCACATGCTAAATACCTTCGGCAAATACTAAAAGAACGCTACAAAGGTAACAGAGAAACAAATACCAAATAACTACTTCCCATTACCATTAAATTACCATAGGAAGAGCAAAATAACATTCTGTTGTCCTACTAGAAATTCTCTCTAACCCAATTTGTAGAAAGAGGAAATGATTTGTTGCATTTCATGTATTTTAAGTGCTACCATTTTAAAGATTATTTTTAACTATAGTACAAACTGAATTTCATTCACCAGGACTTTGGGACTCCTCTGATTTCTCTCGGAGATGGTCTGATCCTTGCCATAGCTATTTTCATTTACTCCCCATTGTCACAGTTGGCTATCATAGCCACTAGGTCTTTGATCAAATGAATCAGGTCCTTGTGCACAAAACAAACACACTAGAACCCTATGAACAGGCAGCGAATGAATCTAGTTTGAAAGTCAGACTTTAAGAAAAAAAAAAAAAAGAAAAGACAGTTTTCTGGGATAGCATGTAATTGCACCTTCTTATACATAAAGCTAATCAATTAACAGCAAACTGTTAGAACTTCCCCACCGGGCGTGATCATCTGGAAGCTTCCAAAACCACCCTCTCTAGAGTAGACCAGTAGAATGTGTTTCTACAGGAAACAGAAACTGACAGTTCCATTCTTTCATCTGCCTCTATTTTATCCTCTCTCAGACATGCAAAGCTTTAATACCTGCTCAAAATACAAGACCTTACATTACTTGGCTATACACACAAGAAATAAAAAGCCGCATAACTAGGATTCTGACCATAAAACCATTTCCTCACGTGGTGTTCCCATCATGCTCAAATAAAGATGCAAGCATGTTTGCAGGCTGAAATATGAATGGGATTAATTATTCACTGAGCATGACAGGAGGGAAAATAAAATGTAGCACTCTACAATCCTCACAATTAGAGCTCAGCCAATTTATTGTCTGCTGCCTGGATGCCGAATTTCAATCTTTTTATGTAACTCACAAAAATAAAAAAAAGATCTGAACGTCAGGCATATAACACAAATTCTATTATACTGCATGCAGGGAAGACATATAATGAAATCTTTTCCTGGCTACAAGGTCATCCTTCTAATTCATGGAATTCATTTACTCCCTAGGTCCAATTCAATGTGTGCTCCTTTGCAAATAAATCCATACAAGTTCCTAACAAGAGCCCTAACAGGGGGTTCAGAATGCAAATACAGTTGTACAATGTGGCCACTGGTAAATTGCTCCTTCTGGATAAGCAACACAAAAGAAGTCTTTTCCCTAATTTAAAGACTTTTAGAGAGCAATAAACTGCCTTATCAAAAAATTAAACTGTAAGGCTAAGCAAAAAATAAAACTAATAACACATGCCAGAGGTTAATTTTCGAGGGCTTGGATATATAATTTACCACCCACTTCTTTTTTAAGATCAGCACTGACTCATTCGAAACGTTTCTTGACTGCTCCTTCCTTTGGTACCAGAGATTCACTTGATGAGGACACTAACAATTATTCATCATTCAATCTTAACTGCTCTGCAAACAGGGCCAACATCTGGCTTCGGCTCAGTGTATCATTTGAAAGATGTGAAAAGTCAAACATCTAAAAATTCCTTCTGTTTAGATTTATCAAACTGATAAAGTAGAATGTTTCAATATTAATTGGAAAGTCACTGAAATAAAACTATTCTACTGCCAAAAAATTTTCATGATTACTACCTTAAAAGTTTACAAAAGCAATGAAAAGATTCAAAACATTTTTAAATAGCAGACATTAATTAAGTCATAGATATGCTATGAAATATCAGTCTATCTTTCCATCTTGTAAACATGCTATTTCTCTTTTTTCATAACAGAAAGACTTGTGAGATATATGAATACCTAATTATGTACAAAGGTCGTCTCTTTTAGAATGTACATAGTTTTTGCTGTGAAATACTTTGTACATATGAATACACACTTTTTTTAACCAACTGAAGCACTAAATCTGCAACTCCATCTTTTCTGAAAATTTTGATTAAATATACATTTAAATTACTGTCTTAGTAGATAAGAGATTTTCAAGTAAATATTCAAACATACAATTTCATAATGACAAACTTTTACTGGTAATTATTAGGTCTTAAAAATCCAGCAGAAGTCATGCCGATCCCTTGCACCATTTTGGTGACCCAGACTTTAGCCCATGCCGCTCTGGACCAATTGAGTCATAGTGGTGAAGCTCTTCCTTGTGTACAAAACAGGCTTAAAGATTAAGCCTTCCTTGTTTTTTATAGATTGCCTTGTGATGATTCTATCTTTGCTGATACAGGGACACAACAATAGTAACTGTGGGGTGGGGTTTCAATAATCTCACCCAAATTTAGCTCTTCCCTGTTAAGATCCCATATGCTGTTTGTTTACCACACTAGCAAATCATTTTTAATCCCTATCTCTTATTTTGTAGTTACCCTTCCCCAGTCATTAAGACAACCTCAGAGTCCAAGAAATATTTAAAACTCAGCTTATACCTGTTGGCCTTTAGCATGAGGTTAAAATAACACTGCAATTGGCTTTTAAGGACCCTTTCTGTTCTCAAATGGCCAACTTTTTTTTGAACATTCAGTCATAAAATTAAAATGCATTGTAAATGTACATGGTTTGCTGCACTTACTGTGGAAAGGATGGTGACTTTACATCTTTTGCATTAACCTAGATGGGGCTGAAACACTTTCTTCTTAGTGAAGCATCACAAGAATGGAGAAGCAAGAATCTGATGTTCTCAATTCTAATCTGAAGGCAGTAGATGACCTATTATATGGTGGGAGGTAAGGGAATGAGGGAGAGGGGAGGAAAGAGGGGTTTGGAGGGTCATGACTATGGCACACCTCTTGGGGGCAGGACATTATTGTAAGAGGAACTTTCACTAACAAATGCAATCAGTGTAATCTAATTCTTTGTACCCTCAATGAACCCCCAAAATAAAAAAAATATATAAAACATAGTTGAGTTCTTTGGCAATAGTAGCCTAAATTCTCATTTTGGAGACAGCTGCTACCATCATCCCCACTTACCAGATAAAGACTGCACTATAAAGAAGTTACCTTGACCTCATTCATATCACCTGTGAGAGATGTTTTGCTGTGAAAGCTCAGCTCTTAGTGGACACAGGGTATTGTTTCTGCACTGAACAATGTTTATGTTAATGTTATAATCATTAAACCTATTCTCAAAGGGAAATCTAGATTGTATGTATGGTATCCCTATCGTTTTCATGACCACTGCTGCATCCAAAATATAAATTCCTTGATCTACGCTTGACAGGCTACCTGCCCTTTCAGCTTCATCATGCTGCACGTGTCCCATACACACATTGTCATGCTTCGGGACTCACTGTCCACAAACTTTTCGTGTTCCCTTGTGCCTTTGTACACTTGAACAGTCACATCCTGAAACACCCCCCGCCGTTGTGCCCATCTGGCAGGTTCCCACTCATCTTTCATGACTCAGCTCAAGCATATCCTGTCTGGGCATCCTTCCCCACCGCCTAGCCACCAGGCAGACTTGTCACACCCCCTCTGTTTTTCCATGTACCTTCTTCATGCAGTTAGTACAACTATGAAAGTTTCACATCCAAAAAAAAGTGGTTTTAAAAAGCACTATTTGTCAGTCTCTCTCACCAGCAGCAAGCTCAAGGGTGACTATTTCATCTTTCATCCTTGTCTTTTCAGCACTTTAGTTCACAGAATAAACATGACTTAAGAACAAGCGAGGAATGAGTGTGTAAGTAGCATGAGTTCAGTCAAAAAACAAGTGTCCCCTAAATACAGCTCTGGACTTCGTGGTGGCAACACTGAAGATCTCCAAAGATGTGATTTACAAAAAGAAATTTCTACTCCTTAAAATGAGTTTTTAAAAGTTATCTCATTGTACAGAAAATATACCTGTCAGCACAGGTCTGAAGTGGAAAGAGAGCTGGACATGTGGGGGACACTCCCGACAGCTCAACACAGCTGGAAGGTCTGGAGGAGGTGACCAGCTGCAGAGAGTGGTGGGGTTGGGGCTGAATCCTGCGGGGCCACACATCCTGGGAACAGCTGAATTTTGCTTGCATACTTCACCACACCATTTTCCAGTTACAGTATCTTTCTTTCCACCTCTGTAGGCCAATATCCTTCTTGCAAAGTTCATCAGCCACTTCCTCCATTAAGCACCCTTCACTTCCATCCACAAGACTCACCTGCCTTTGTCTTCCCTCTACAGACATGTGCACTTGACACCTTTGTACAGATCTTACCTCAGATGCCAAACAAACTCATGAAGGGCAAGACTCACATCATTTCCGCCCCCGCCCCCACCCCCAGTCGCCACCTGGCTTAGAGCCTAATACATCATAGTGTGAAAAACAAGGCACACTACTACATTCCATAACTGTTTTAAAGATGTATATACTTCAACTGAAATTCAGTAGCGTTAATAAGCATTGAAATAAATTCATGATTATGTACCTTACAAATTCCAGGATAAATTTCAGGTGAGAAAATTTTCCTGTGGTGTTTCCCATATGCTAGACTGTTTTCCACTTGGTCCCATAATCTAGATAAATTTATTTAAAATTTTGCAAAAATAGTCATCCTGTTATTGATTACAAAGACATGAGGTCTCAAAACAGGCTTGTCTAGAGCAAGTAGCCAAATGGTATTTGAGTCACAATTAGTTTTGTCAGAGGCTAAGAATATTTCAAAATGTATTATACTGAAAATGCTGGGAAGACAAAGCATTGTGCTGGAGGTAGGGACAATGAAGTGATTAGGGAAAACAGAAGATAGATATCTCTAGTGAGGAAAAAAATGTTTGGACTCACATATTTGATTATAAACTTCAGCTCAAAATCTATCAATTTTCTAGAAAATGAAATACAAACAATAGCACAACCGCCAACATACAATTGCCAGGCAGAGTAAGCCTCATTCTCCCAGCACTTGAGCATCAAAAGAATCAATTGGACAATTGATGTTTCTAAAGATTCATCTACAGATCAAGGACAGGGCAGGGTATATGCTCAAAGTTAGCGTTTCAATTTGAATCTAAGATGCTGACATTCTGAAACATTTCATTGAAACAATAACCTTCAAACATGAATCAGACAACCACACTCATTTTATAATAGTAGAGCTTACTACAAAAGTACAGCATCACAAGGGAAATAAAAGGTTCATGTTTAGTGTGCTGAACTAACCACTGCCTGTGTGATGGAATACAGCTTGTACTTTATGGAATCTCGTCATGACCAATTTCCATATGTAGACTTTGCCCCATATTCTGCCATGAGAAGGACCAGACTCTGAGTAATATTTCATCCTCACTTAAAATCACAATGTAATTAGGAGATTAACAATGAAGTACATGAAAAAAAAAAAAAAAAAAAACAATGAAGTACATGGATGAGCCCAAGGGCACCCAGTGGCTGATCCATGGTGAGGCATTCATCCCAATTGCCTCCTCCCTCAGAGGCAAACATACTTTAGAGGTTTGGAGTTTAGGGGAAGAATTTATGCCACCTTCACAGAAATTGCCTTGCAAATTTCTCCCCCTCCATCCTAGAAGGAGGGAGAAAAAACAGCTGTTTAATAATAAATACACTCAACAAGGACCAATGTATATTTAGACAGCTCTTTCGCATTTGAGTCTTTTCATGTATATTACCTTATTCTCATTTACAGAGAACTAAGACCCATGGTCAGCCAAGGTGGCCAGACCCTTCATCAGCCAGTGTAAGATCCATAAAGGCCATGAAAGCAAATACAAAGAAATCAGCAAGGCTCAACATATTAAGAAAGTAACAACCAAATGGTTTTCTTCTAAGGAACTTTTCCACCCAGAATTAAAAATTCAAACATAATAAATATGTTTGGTTAAAATAGCAAATTCCCAATTTTTCCTATAGGTTTTGGAACCTGTGAGTGCTATTCATAACCCAAAAGCTCTGAAAAATCAAAAGATCTTTTCACAACCTAACCTGAAATAAACTGAGTCTTTATGTCACTTTATTAGTAGCTAAACATCACAAATTTATTACCTTATAGTTCTGGGCGTCAGGAGTCGGACATAGGTCTCACTGGGTTAAAATCAAGGTATTAGTAGAACTGCTTTCCCGCTGGCGACTTGGTAACAATCTGTCTCTGTACCTTCTTCCCTGTCTTCACCCATTGAGACCTTCTTCCATTTCAGGGTGACAAAATAACATTTCTGACCCTTTTTTCTATCATCACATCCTCTGATCACAGCTGAGAGAGAGAGTCTTTACTTTCAAGAACCCATGTATTCAGATTGGGCCCAGCCAGAAATCCAATGCCTTAAACCTTAGTCACATCTGCAAAGTCCCTTTTGCCATGAAAGGTGATGAGTGATGTACTCACAGTTTCTGGGGATTGGGGGCAGACGTTGGTGGGGAAGGGCAATATTTTACTTCACCCACTTATTGTGAATTTTTAACTATTTTCTTAAGGAAATACTATATTTGATCATCAAGAGGAGCTTCCTTAGGACACACTGAGGTTGATACATGAGGTACAGTGTGAGTACATATATGGATCATATAATATTTATAACTATGTATAGTAGAACCATAACAGGATATATGCGTATACACCCAAATGAGAAATGTTTCTTACCCCTAGAGTTTCATGATAAGTTGTACCATGATTTATCCACATTACTGGACCTTTTCCCTCTCTCCAGGTCTGTCTTGTCCACCCCTTTCTAAGAGGTCAGACTCCAAAACATCGACTGGATCTTACCTATCAGTGGACGGAGCCACTGTGCTTTAAAGGAGTACAACACCAAGGTCAACTCTCTCCCCTTCATTCAACTTCCTAGTTAGATGGGGCCAAGTGAAATCAGAACCCCTCTTGGGGGCACTACCATTTCTTTCTCTTTTTGACTTCCTAAACTGGGCTATACCAGAGGTTATTAAGACTAAAAAGATAAACACATTTGGACTCAAGCTTTAAGGATTTGCTCCAAATGACCTTTCTTCAAAGTCCTGCACTGAGGGAATTGGCACCAGCTCAACTATTAATAAAATGATATTCTGATCACTTGGCTGCTGTCACCTGCATATATTTTCCTTGGGGAGTCTGTACAAGAATAGAGGTAACTGGCAGGGCAGATTCAGGTGTTTAGGGAACCCTAACCATATGAATATCCAAACCACCTTACCTCAATTCTTATCGATAAGCAAGCACTAATCTCAGGAAGTTTATTTAAAGGTTTGTGACATGATTTATACTCTAGCAAGGAAAAAATAAGTCCAAAGTATAACAAAGATGTTGCCCTATGGGAAATATCCCAAAGAAACATTTGTTGGCAAAAAATGAAAAGGCTACAGGTAATGGCATAATTTATAATGCAACTTCCTATGACATTATTGAGAATTTATGTGCTGTAGGCAGAAAAGCCTTTGTGGTTATTAAGACGATATGGAGGAGACCTTCAAAAGAGCATTAGCATTCATTGAGAGTGTAGAACTTAGGATAACTCTCAATTATACCTATATAATACAATCCAATCTTGAGTGCAATGCAGCCGGGCCACAATAAATTGTGAAAATCTATAAATAAATAACTATATATTCTGAAAAATAAGTTGAACTTTTTAAAATTGAGACAGAGTCTCACTGTTCTGTGAGACTTGACTGCTGTGGTGTCGTAACTCACAGCAACCTCAAATTCCTGGGCTCAAGTAATCCTCTTGGCTTGGCTTCCCAAGTAGCTGGAACTACAGGCACCAACCCATAGCACCCTGCTAGTTTTTCTATTTTTAGTAAAGACAGCAGTGTCTTTCTTGTGCTGGCTGGTCTTAAACTCCTGAGTTCAAGCAATCCACCCATCTGGGCCTCCCAGAGTGCTACGATTACAGGGTGTAAGCCAACACACCCAGCCTAAACATTTTTTTAAATTAAAAAATTAAATAATATTCCAAGGGCAAGGACCCTGATTGACTCATTCCTGTACCTCCTACCTTTATCGTAGTGTCAAAGGCAAATATTATATCTCTAGAAACTATTTTTAAGCATCTTGTTTCCTTCACGGGGTAAAGTAATACAATACCCACCATGTTTGCATATAAAACCAGCACACAAGGCAGGACACATTCTCCAGCAAATAAATAAAACAAAAATATGCTCATCAAAACATACCTAACAATCCCAGACTCTACACATATATGGCATATATCCTTTTCATGGCAACTAGGAGTGGCTTCTACATATCTCATAAGGATCCGAAAAATCAGATCTGTATTGTTTATCCCCAATTGTGAAGGTAGCATATGTGTTCAAACATAAAAATGTCAAGAAGAACTAACTCCATTAACTTTTTCCTGAGGCTTGTAATACAACTAATTTGTGATGTCCTGAAAACTAATCTCTGAATGGCTACTTATTGGTTTTCCTGAGTCCTTCCACATAATGCTTGTTCCAAAGGTAAATGTGTATGTCAAGGACCCCCCAAAAAAGGCCAGAAAAAAATCAATTTCAATTCCCAGAGTGTGATACTGGCATAGGTCAGTGAACACCATCACTGCTGTACACCAAAATAACCTTGGATATGAAAAATAATTCTTGGATGCAAGATAGCCTATTAAGTTACCCAGCTTAACAAATGGAACAGTAAAAATACAAAAACCTTGTGCTCCAAACCAAAAAATGACTGGTGGCTAATTTGTAAAAATAACCTAATATTCACATCAATTTAAAGGATCCATAACATTAATACTTCTATTATCTAGCAGTTATAGATATTAAAGATTAAAGAATCCAATGTACTCAATTCTAATTGAGGCAAGGCAGTAGATGATCTAATACAGGTAGAGTAGGGGAATGGGGAAGAAGGGAGAGCAGAGTAAGGAGGGGGTCATGGTGTATGGCACACCTCTAGGTGGGGAGGACACAATTATAAGAGGGACTTTAACAAATGCAATCAGTGTCACCTAAGTCTTTGTACCCTCAATGAATCACAGACAAAGACATTCAGTCATATCCTAAAATAATGGGATTGGTAATTTGTTTAAATTGAACAAATTGAACAGATTCATGGATAAAATGCAAGATTATTATCTATTTCTTGGTTCTCTAATCCATACTATGTTATCTGCAAGAATATACCAAAACTTTGTACTTATACAGAATCTATTTTAGCCTTTGGAAATACCCATTTTTTTAGATTTAATTAGCCTTATAATATAAAAAAGATAAAAATAGATTGATGCATACAATTTAAAACCCATGCTTAAGGAGGGTAACCTGGCAATGCACACAAAAGGCCAAAAAACAAATTCATGGAGAATAGCTACAACAGGTACTCAGTGCTCTGGCTTGGGTCATATTTGTGACACTTTAATACCACCTGGTTCATTATGTAAAAGAACAGCTTCTAAGACAATAAAAGTCCAAGTCATAAAGGCCTTTGGTAGGCATGTTGTGGGGAGGGGTAACTTGTGGAGTTACCGGAAGGTAAACTATGATCCTATCTCCTAGTCTACCCAGGGATCAGCTAAAACATATCCCTGTGCTCAAACTTCCTGGCCTCCCATCTCTCAAAATTCCAAAGCAGCTGAATTTCTAACAGACTAGAAGGGTGGGCCACAATTGAGTTCAGGTTAGCAGCTAACGAAAAAGACATAGAGTTATCTTCTTTACTTATTATAGATAATGTCCACAGACAATTCATTCCACAGTTAAAAGTATCAAAGCTAAGATGCTAGTTATTCATGTGGTCAATGCAGATTTAAATAGGAATCTGTCAACTAGAACTCTATTAACTGGTGCTCCTACATTTCTATAAAATAGTGATGACATACAAAGCCCTTAAACTGCCTCAGCGTAGTAATTATAAATACTATATAACAAATTACTCCAAAATTTAGCAATTTCAAACAATGAACATTTAATAACTCACATGGCTTCTGTGAGTAAGAATTTCGGGAGCAGCTTAGCTGGGTGATTCCAGCTCAGGGGCTGTCAAGTGAAGGAGGTCAAAGTGTTACTCAGGACCACAGTCATCCAAAGATGTGCCCAGAGCTATGGAACCCTCTGCTAAGGTGGCTCCTTCATGTGACCAGGAAGCTGGCACTGGCTGTTCCCAGACCTCTCTTTTTTTTATTTTTGCAGTTTTTTTGGCAGGGGCCAGGTTTGAACCTGCCACCTCCAGTATGTGGGGCCAGCGCCCTACCCCTTTGAGCCACAGGCACTGCCCCCATGCCTCCCTTTCTTATCACTTGAATCTCTGTAGACTGCTTGAGTGCTTTTGAGAGATGGCTTTCCCCAGAGTCCGGTGAGCCAATAGAGGAAGTAGGAGTGGCAGGTGTTTATGACAGCCTCAGAGGTCATGCCCCGTCACTTGCATCATATTCCATTGATCACTCGGAACACAGAATGTGGAAGGGGCCTCAGGAGGCATGAATAACAATACACAAGGATCCCTGGGGACCACCTCCGAGGGTGTTATAATCCTGACATCAGCTTCCAAATTAAAGATTAATGCTCATAGTTTTAAAACTATTGTCTCATTTCTTGAAAATTACTCTTACATATGAGAATATAGTTCTCTAAGGGAGGCACTTAAAAACTATTGAATCAAATTCATTTTATTTTTCTGCTTTTTTTTTTTTGGCCGGGGCTGGGTTTGAACCTGCCATCTCCGGCATATGGGGCCAGTGCCCTACTCCTTTAAGCCACAGGCACTTCCCCAAATTCATTTTTAATCCTGACTTCTTAGATTGACTCAGTTCCAACACATTTTTTGTATATTACTTTGACTTGCCACTAAATGTTTAGTATTAATATGTATATTTTAGTAGCAATATTGACAATAAAATCCATACAATTTAAAAATCAAATATTCTAGAATGGTCCCCAAAGTTAGAGGGAATTAGACTTTCCAAAGTCAGAGAAGCAAGAATCATTGAATTGGGAAAGATTGTAAAGGGTTACCTCCCTTTGAAGCTGAAGGATGTGTTCATTGGATTTCATTAGACCATCCTTCCCACTTTTATGTTCATTCACAACTTTCCAGAGTAGAAGTTTTTAAGAGGTATGCTAATCCAATAATTCATTTTGCAGATGAGGACCCTCAATATGTAAAGAAAATTACTCCATGCAATGACTATGCAAATTTGAAGTCCAGTAAAAAAGGCTTAAACATCATATCTTTTACTAAATAACATCTTCTCATCAAGCAATTTCAATACAGAAGCACTACAACAACCTTTTTTACCAAACTTGTTTTAAATACTGTAGTACTAACGCTAGAAATTTTACGTTTCCTACATTTTTGTCATTTTAACATTACTACTATAGCTAATCCTGATTTAGTGTCAATTTTTTGAATGAAAAATCTATGGAAAAGTTATACTACCTATTTTAAAAGGTTAAGATAAGCTTTTCTTGGAAACTAGAAAAATGGACCCCCTAACTCCTAACCCCAAATGTGCTTTTATCTCCCTGGCACCTGGTCATTATTTTCAGCTTGAGACAGAGGCAGGAGATAAGAAGAGGGGCAGAGCTCCTGTACAGACAAGCACAGCTTCACAGTTCACACTCAGACTTGAAAGGACAGACAAAAATGAAAACAACCTGGCCTTTCTATACATTTCAACAATTACAGCATGAGGAGCAATAATAATAGCAGCTAATATGTGATGAATAATGACTACATGCCACCTCTCTGAAATTATTAGCATTCTCTCATTTAATTATCACAGAAATCCTTCTCTACGACTATTTTACAGATGAGGATAATCAGACTCAAATTAGGAAATTTTACACAAGATCACCATATAGGGGAGTTGGAATTCAAAGTCAAGAAGACTGTTCCAGAAGGTACATCTTCAGCTGCTGGCCAATACTGCCTTAAAATAGGTCAAGAGAATTGGGCAACTACCTTAATAAGGGAGTAGAAGAAGGCGTTCAGAAGATGTTCAATAACAAATACTTCTTTTAAGGCAGAGGAAATTCCCAAAGGATAGGATTTTGTCATCATATTTGCATTTTCAAGATTAGCATATTAAAGGCATTGTTTCTTCAATGCTATGCCTACAACCCTTCCAAATGCCACCCAGTAAGGATGGAACAGATGAGCTTTCTCAGTAGAGAAAAGCAAAAGCTTCTAAGACCCCTAGTTCAACATATACATGGACCACACATAAATACAAACAAAGAAACATTAAACATAGCACTTAAGTTTTAAACCTTCTTGGCTATATAAGTCTTAAACCTTCTTGGCCATATAAGTTTTAAACCTTCTTGGCCTGAACTGTATAAATAATTTCTTCAATACACTGAGTTTTCACTCTCAAAATGTTGGCTCTAGGTCACCAGCCCTGCTTTGAGACCTTGAAATCTCTAGGTTCTCAAGATCTTAAGTAGTTAAAATGAGAAGAATTCTAATGTTGCATGAATTAGTAAAAAAGTAGCATCATACAAACATTGTATAATGACATGACGAGCAGCTTTTAAATCTTTACAAGGACTGGGCTGATTTCCCCTGAACACTGTAAAATAATTCTAAAATAGTAAATGCATATAATTTTAAAAACATGGAATTTTTTTAAACAAAACCACTGGACTATATAACCAACTTGAATGACGAATTAAACTCAAAATCGGTGATATTACAATGTTTGCCGAGACTTCATCTGGGACAGAAAATAATGTCGAGCTATGGAAACATCAGCACCAGAGGCTCACATCAGATAGTGCTGTCAGACCTGGAAGAAAATAATGAGGTCTGAGCAGGAAGAATTCTGCGTAATTTTCCCATCCTAAGCTCCACTTACCCTTACCAAAAGTAACTTTGCCACATAAAATAAGGAGGGGGAGCAAGAAATCTTAAATTGTTAAAAGGGAGGGAAATTTATTCAGCTGCACCCAAGGAAAGGGGTGATCCCTGCTAGGACTGCATATTATGTTATGTGATTAGTCACCGAGTAGCTTCCGCCTTTACCCATACAATAGAAATAAATTGGCCTTCTCCTAAATGGAAGCAAAAACTCAGCATCATTGACCATCCATGAAAGGTCCAAGGAAAGAGCTCTCCATTCCCTCCTCAGAAGTCTTCTGTTGCTCCTGAATGTGTTTTTGTAGCATCCATCACTTGTATATATGTACCTGTGTGTATGATAATGTCATAAACTAAGTATACACATTGAGAATTAAACAAGAAGAGGCCTGGTGCACTGTAATCCTGGCATTCCAAGAGGCTGAGGTGGGTGGTTTGCCTAAGCTCAGGAGTTCAAAGACAGTGTGAGCAAGAGCAAGACCTAGTCCCTATTGGAAAAAAAAAAAAAATAGAAAAACTAGCCAGCTGGGCACTATGCATTATAGTGGGTGCCTATACTCCCAACCACTTAAGACACTGCGGCAAGAAGATCACTTGAGTCCAAAAGTTTGAGGTTGCCATGAGCTATGACACCAGAGTAACTGTGAGACAGTCTCAAAAAATAATAAAATAATAACAGAACAGGAAGAAATTGTTATGCTCATTTTTCTTCTAGAGAAAACAAAGGTAAGTGACATCTGTTAGTACAGAGTACACCGCAAGAATAATTCTGAAGTAGTAAAAATTAAGAAGATTACCTCTTGGATCTTGCTTCCTTCCACAGCTCCCTCATTCTTAGAGTTTAGAACTGCCCACGTTTCTGATACTGACACAACTTCTCATCTTTGATTTGCTGATAGTCTCACCCTAATTATCCCAGCTACATACAAAGTCAGACACATATGCACACTTCTTTAAAAGTTTTCTATTTCAAAAAGCAGCATTAAACTTGTGTTTTCTGAGTACTCTATAACATCTATCAAGAACAGCTGGTCTCCAAATACCACCATCTCATTCAATGCAGTTTCTTGATAACATTGATGGGTGGGAAGGAGAAAGGAATCAGTTCCCAGCTAGAGCCACTGTGCAGAGTTTGCACATTCTCATCTGTGAGGGTTGTCCCTGCATTTCCATCCACATCCCAAAGATGTGCATGTTCAGAGAACTGGCAGTCTACAAAGTCTCAGTCAGTATGGGTATGAGTGTGCCCTCATGGGAATGGCATTGAGTCGCAAGACAGGCTCCAGCCACCCACGACCCTGAGCTGGAATAATTGGGTGAATAATCTTACTGGTTTTGATTTGTATTTCTTAATGTATAGCTCATTTATTTCAATGTTTAGAAGTCTTTGGAGCCTTTATAAGTTAGGTGATCTTTTTGTGACCATGCCATAGGAACTTGGCTCTGTTCATAGTAGCCAGCCTAAGGTAAAACTGGTTTCCAAGAATTTACCAATGAAGATAAGTAAGAACCTACTTACTACAAATGAGTTAAGAGACATTGCAAAACAAGGCCTAGGGACTGTCATTATAAATCAAAACTTAGTGGAAAAGTTAACACCCATCTATCCACAGGAGCCAGCACACTAATTCTTTCTCTAGCACGTCCCTGTGTGATCACAGGGGGCACACGTCCACCCTGCAGCTTGCACCCAGGACAGCCATTTCTTGTTGCCATGGGTTACAAGAGTGACTCACATCAAACCCTCCAGACAACTTGACAGAGCAATTTCAGAATTAATGAAATATATTCTTGGTAATTAGCAGTGTTCAGCAAGTCAGTCTATTAAAATATCAGATCAAAAGCATTTGCTAATCCCTCTGCATGAGAATAAGGGTCTTGAAGTAAGTAAACTTCAGGGATTTTTTTTTCCTGCCTAAAACATAGCTCATCATTTCCAACCTTTCATTAAGTGATCCATATATAGAAGTAATCATGAGGGGAAAATATTTGAGGATCAATGTACTATAAATAAGATTAATATATTCCTTGTCACTAACACCTTTTAACATCAAATCACATGAGACTTGATCAGAACAGACTTTATGTTAAATCTTTCACATACTCATACAAAAGGAGCAGTCACAACAAAATAGGAAATGACCCAAAGGGCATAACATCTCCAAGCAAGAACAAGAGAAAATGGGCATTTTGTTGAACACACAACTAATTGTAGGTATAAGTTCCCCTCAGCCTGTCAGGAGCATCTTTGTAAATGAATCAAGACAAACCCACCCAGCCAGGAAATGTCAAAACTGGAAGGCAAGTAAAAATATAAGATGCATAAGATCATTACTACTATAGCTGCTCACTAGAGAAAATGTTAGAAAAAAAAATGCTATTTGGATTTCACTGGCAAGGGAATTTTAAATCTATTGTAAATATTCATCCGAACTGGATAAATATGACTGGTGTATGTACAGTGTCAGGTGTAGAATTAAGAAAATGAAATACTTTTAGAAGGTATGACCCCTTAATTGGCTAAAAACAAAGACAGCATGTGGGCTAGCGTAGCAATCATTCTCTTGGTTTGGGTATATCTTCTACTGCCAGTAGATTCTCTTCTGCCTGACCCATTCTCTTGTCCAATATCCTTCACCCGATATTAACAGCTGAAATTAAAGACAAATGCGCAGACAAAGGGAATTCCATAACTGAGGCTTGCCCCTTCCCTGTAAACTCTTCACACCACTGAGGCAGAGGGGAGGAAGAGTGCTGATGAGAATCATCGTCACAAGTGAAATCATTCGACTTTGGGAAAACTTGAGCAAAACCACAAATACTATTTCTGGTTAAGTGGAAGTCATCCTCTTTTCCCCCTTTATTTTCACATGATACACACATTTTACGTTTCAAAGAAAAGACAAACAGGGAGGAAGCACCTCAACATAAACAAGGCAGAAAAGGTTCTAGAGTGGATCATTTTTTTTAAGGAGTAACTTACCTTGCACAGTTGTACGCACAGGAAGCAAAAAATTTAAAAACGCGTTTCATTATGTTTCACTGTTTTCAGTACCATAGTCTGAATCTGCTTATCTCACACAGTTACTGTGCCTCTTATTCTTTTAGGGTCTGTGTGGCTCTCCTACTTCTCCTGGCACCTGTGCCAGGTCACCACTTCAGCCAGCTAGAACTTTGGGAGCGAGTATCTGAACCTTAATTATGTGCAAATTTGAGGTTCAAAGAGGAGATCATTGAGATGATAGAAGTTGCCTGTTCCTCATAAATTGGATGGGGAAAACACTCTCCCAAGTTTCCTAAAATTAAGTGTTCAGGGGTGAGAGTATATCAATTTAAGAGGGAAGTTTCTCCTAAAATAAGACTAGATTTTTTTTCAAAGATACTTTTATTTATACCGGTAGCTTATTCGGATTTAAAACCTAGGCAGCCCTTACAATACATGTCATCCTCAGAGCCCGGAAGCGAGCTGCAGGACTGTATTCTGACATACAGACGCTGAGCTAGAATGCACTTCTGCAGGATCCAGGGAGATCGATAGTCAGGAAGCAAATACGTTGACGGATGAGCGAGAGTCTGAAAGCGACCAGGTCGAGGCGGCCACGCTGCAGGGTTCACAGCTATTCCCGTGTCGGCAGAACCAATGGGTTGCAAATGATTCCCTCTTTCTTTTAAGGGGGAAAGGGGAGAAAAGGAAATGAGGGGTGAAAAGAGGAAGGAGGGGGAAGAGCATGGAGCGGGGGGTGAGGACAGAAGAAAGGAGGACGAGAAAGAGAAGCCCGAGAGGGGCGGGGGAGGCGGGAGGAAGCTCTGATGTCTGCGCGCTCGCAGCCACCACCGGGCGCCCGTCACCCCAAGCCTGCAGCCCTCCCTCACTCGTCCAGAGCCGTGGGCTCCGGGGCTCCGCCGCCCTCCTGGTGACCCGGCGGGCATCGCCGAGATGCCCACAGAAGTGCAGCCAGCCCATCCGAACCGCCACTCCCTGGACGCCGCGCCACCCAGCCCCCGACTTCTCCCGGCGCCCCCATCCCCGGGCTCCCGGAGAAATCAAAAGGGGAGGCGGCGGGGGAGGCCCCCGAACCGTGCACTGGATAATCTGATCCAGGGTCCTAGGGAAGCAGCAGGAGGGCGGGAGGGGGCTGGCATCCGCGGCAGGCACCTGGGAACCGACAAGCTGTTGCAAATGCCCGGGGCTCCGTGGAGCTGGGCGATTTTCCACAGCAGGAACTTTGCACGGAGCGCGGCGGATTGCAATGGAAGAGAAGGCGATCGCAGCATTACCTGGCCGAGCTCCTGCCGGCGGCGGCCCGCGGAAATCCTCAGGTTTGCGAGACTGAGCCACTTGATCAGGTTACTATGGAAATCGTCTTAAGGAGAAGGAAGGGGAAAAAAAAAAAAAAAAAAACACCCGAGCACATCCTTGTCACGCCGAAGAAGACTGCTGTGGCCGGCGAGAGCGGGCGCGGGACCCGGCGCGGCGCCTCCCGCGGCCCGGCTGGCTCTTTCTTCCCTCCCGGCCGGGCCGCGCCTCCCCGCCCCGCGCCGCCGCCGAGCAGCCCGCGGGCCCAGCCGAGCTCTGCGCCGCGCGCAGCCGGGAGCGAAAGCGCGAGCTCGCTCGCAGCTGCCAGCCGGCCTGGGCGGCGAGTGGCGCTGTCTCCCAGCCGCGCAGCTGGAATTTAAAGAGACAGACGCGTCGCGCGGTCTGGGGCCCTTGCCCGGGAGCGGAGCCCGCAGGACGCCCTCCCGCCGTCTCGCCCGAGCGGGCTGGACAGAGCCGGCCCTGCCAGAAAAGTTTCCTACGGGGCTAGCGAGAGGAGCGCCTCTGGGCCGGCCGCTGCCTCCTCTCCCAGAGGCAGAGCACAGGGTACAAGGGGAGAGTCCGAGACATGTTCTTCTCCCTCCCTGGGAGTCCGGGGGAATGATTTGTATGCTCAACAAGTCATGCACCTATTTTCAGCCGCTCTCGTCTCCATCCGTGTGCACTGACTTTTTTCATTGAAAGCGCATTGACAAAGCGTGTTTCACTCCTCATTTTATGTCAGACTCATGTCTAGAGACACATGGTTTGGGGAAGGTGATGGCGGGAAGATACAGCTGTCAAATGTCTTGGATTTTTTTTTTTCTCCATCAGCCAAAGCAGCATCTCCTTTTCTCCCGCCCCCTGCCCGCCGCGGTGGAGTACCGGCTTGAAGGTGTATTCCAACCTGTAGTCCCGCATCGTCTGAAGGCTCACCATCCTGCTGGCACCTTTTTTCTAGTTAGGAATACAGATCTGCTTCTGTTGCTGAAAATAAGCAAGATCTAGCGGAAGAACCTGATATGGCTCTTTTCTGTCCCTAGCTGAAAGCCAGCTTTTTTTTAATGGGCATGTGTCTTGTTACAAATAAGGGTCAAATTTTATTCCCAACACACAGCCCCCAAAGGAATGTGTTGAACAGTTTACATGGTTTGATACCACCGCATATTTGGAGAACTGGAGAAATGAGCCAATCAATTTATTTTGCTATCCTAACCGTCACCTTTCCGTGTTTTATATACTAAACAGTCTCTTTTTGGCTCATCCAATCCAAATTGTCCCCCCGGAGGAGGAGGAGGAGACACAGGAAGGGGACTCTTTGTGGTCCTGTCTAGATCAACCTAACTGGTTCCAGACTTACTCTTGGGTAGGAAAGTAGATGCTCAATAAATACGGATGGAACTCTAGTAGGTGGACGGCAGGTGTTCTCAGAAGGAACCACAGGGCTAGATTCATAGATTACTCCTCTATCTTAGACCATCTGTTTTGCTGAGGCCTGCACCTAGGAAGAATGTTATAACCCAACTTGTGTCTCAAATTTCCTTCACAATCTCCCCACCAACTTGCCTCCCGTACACCACATACCCCTCTTCACTTTCCTTTTGCCTTACTTCCAGGGGGAGCCTTGGAAATAATGTTAGCCTTACCTTTCACACTTCTTCATTTCCCTCAGGGAAATGACTGATGGTTTTTTAAGAAAAACCAGGGTCAGGGTCAGGGTCTCACCCTGTCACCCAGACCGGAGTGCAGTGGCAGAATTATTATTCTCTTCAAACTCCTAGCCTCAAGCAGTCCTCCCAACCTAGCCTCCTGAGTAGCTCAGATTACAAGCACGAGCCATCTGGATCTGGCCAAAATTCTGATTATGGTATAGAATAGTGACTGAAAGCACTTGTGTTGTTATAACAAAGTTCCTGAGACTGGGTAATTTATAAGGAGCAAGAACCCATTTCTCACAATTCTGGAGGCTGGACATTCACGTTCCAGGGAGAGCCCAATTTCTGCTTCCATGTTGCTGCTTCCTACACTGTACTTTTTGGCAGAAAGGCAAAAGAACCAACCACTCCCAGATGGTGCCTGTGACTCAAGAAGTAGGGCACCAGCCCCATACACTGGAAGTGGTAGGTTCAAACCCAGCCCCAGCCAAAAACTGCAAAAATAACCACTCTGTGAAGCCTCTTTTATCAGGGACTGTGGAGAAGATGAGTTAATTAGGGTTTCTTGCCTGAAGGCCACAGGTGCCAGATTGTTTGAGTAACCATGATTAAGCTGGCAGGTGTCCTGTTCTTAAACAATGGTCATTAGAGCTTAATTCAAAGTCACTGTAAGACACTGTATAAGGCTCTGGGGCTTTCCCTGCGTGCAAACTTCCCATGCGCAAAGTTTCTTATGCTACCTCACCTGCCCCCACTAGCTGAATGAAGGCGACGTCCCCACGCTTGCTCACTGGCCACCACGAGCGGAATTAAGGACATATCAGCCTTGGAATCCTGGATTTTTTGGTCTGTCCAAATCCCATGCAGACCTCCTCAGCCCCACCACTGGCAGCACAGGCCTCATCCCACGTATGAGAAAGGAGCCCTCAGAGGTGATTAGCTCTTCCAGCTCTTACTACTTCTGCTTTGGAGACTGTTTCCACATGAATTTGGGGAGGACACAAACATTCAAACCATAGCAAACCATGTTTCTCCAACTTTAATTGCATTACAACCACATGTAGGTTTTGTTTAAATGAAGATTTGTAGGCTACAAGTCCCACTTTTCTCATTCCATGGATCTAGAGTGGCAGGTAAGAATTTATAGTTCTAATAGGATGCAGGTGATACCCACACTGGGGGCTGGTTAATAGAAATACTAACATAGATTTTTAGTGATCTAGCCCCTGCCTACTCTTTCTACTTCATCCTTCACCCCTGTCCCACAATCCCCAAGCAGACCAAACTTGCTAACCTAAGTTAATACAGCACCAACTCACCTCCCAAGTGTACATATGCTGTTCTCCACCAACAATTCTCTCCCCTCCAACCCAACTCTTCACCATGTCCCCTACCACTACAGATAGGTAACTCTTGCTTGACCCCCCAAGACTAAATGCCTCCCCAAATAGGCCCGGGTCCACATTGGAGGTTAGCTGCCACTCCTCTGAGTTGCCTGTATACCCACTTTTCACACTGTAGGTAGAATCATTGTACGTTTGTCTGCTCTCTCCCTAGGCTTTGTGTGCTGAGGGCAGGGATGTATCCACAAGTGCCTGGCACATTAGCTGAGAAACAGCAGCTCTATAAATATTGAGGCAGGTAGGGGAGTGGAGGAGGAAAGAAAGAATGAAAGGAAGAGAGACAATGTCTTTGTTGCCGATAAATCTGATGACCAAAAACAAAGCTAGTAACAATACTAGAAAGAACAGAGGAAAAAAGAGAATTAACATTTCTGAACTTCTAGCATTATGTGTATCAGGTACCCAATTAAATTCCTCAAAACAACTTTGCAAGATAAATATAATACATGAGAAATCTGAGGCATGGAAAAGTAGTTTGCTCAACAACACACAGCTGGTTGGTGGCTGTTGTACAACCAAGAGAGGAATGAGTTGTTCGCTTTACTAAAAGCACCACAAAGGCAGTTTTTCAGAGTTATAAATAAGTTTAATGTGTATCCTGTGAATATTCGTGAGTATTTTTTACTTTGGTAAATATCACTTGAGCTATCACTATACGCACAAAGGGGTCTGCCTCACAGCCCAGGGTAGGAACCACTATAAACTTTAGAGTCTAAAGCTTTACTGATGCTCCCCTGACTCGACAGCCCACTGATTTATAGTCTCCACAGGCTGGTGTAAGGCTTCTCTGGCTGCTAACTGCCATTTCTGTGCTGTCTTATGCCACCTGTGTACCAAATCATCTATGCAGTGTAAACGTGTAAACCAAGAAACCAAACCAGACAGGTCACAGTGATGGGGCCAGAGTCTTCTGCTTGTCTGTAAGTCTGCTATACTACATTTTACTATAACAGAGATTACCATTATTAACAGGCAAGAAAATGTATAAATAAACTTAAGTAGGATGAAATTATTTGCGCTCTTTTTGAATATTTGTCCAAAACAAAAATATATACATATACTTACAAAAAAATAAATATATATATATACTGTGTGCAAAAGTGAATGTATTTGGAAATAAATGGATATATATATATATATATAAATGGATATATACATACATATATACTCTGTGCAAAAGTGAATGTATTTGGAAATAAATGGATTTTATGGCCATTTTGTATAAGACTGTAATTCAAAATTTTGCTATAACTTATTAGCTTTCCTAGCTAATGAAATCAGTTCAATATAAACCTGTATGATAACTGTAATATAAATATCCATATAAATGTTGGCTTTCTTTGAACGTTATGTTCTTTATATAGGATTATAATAAACCATGGCATTGTTACAGCTGGAAGGTATATTTAGTGCAGTGGTTCTTAACCTTAGCTACATATTGGATCACTAGGGAGTTTTGAAAAATCTCACTGCAAACCAATTATATCAGGACCTCTAGAATTTGAGATCTAGGTGTCAAGATTTTTAAAGCCTAGATCAGTGTTTTTCAACCTTTTTTTATCTCATAGCGGATTCGAACCTGTAGTTAGACTTCTGTGCACCCTTAAATTATATTGATTTTTAAAAAGAGTAAAGGAAGCCGAGCAGGGCCGCAACAGAATCATTCCCAAATGCCTGGAAATTCCTCATTGGATTCCTGTGTTTTAAGCAGAGTTTTGTGAATAGCTTTTTATCTTCAACTGGAAAGAAAGATGTGGAAAGTTTTGGCAGGCCACATAGTGTCCATCACCAGGATAACGGGAAGCTGATGACTGGGAGACTGACCCGGATTTTGTGAATGACGAGTGAGAAAGAACAAAGATGGGGCGTAAAAACTGTGCAAGACTCCCAGCACCAAGAGCACCTCAACACACACCAGCTGAGAGAGAATGTTTCCCAAGAACATCAGACCCTTAAAGAAAAGGAATTCGACACAAGACCAAAAGCCTCCCACGGGTATGGAGGGAAGTTTGGAGTGGAAAGAGACAGAATGAAAAAGTCAGCCGTGGGCCATGAGTACCAGTAGGGGGTTTGGAGGCAAGTTTGGTGTCCAGTTGGCCAGCGTGGATCAGTCTGCTGTAGGCTTTGAATACCAGGGGAAGATGGAGAAGCTCGCCTCCCAGAAAGACTACTCAAGTGGCTTGGTGGCAAGTTCAGCATGCAGGCTGACAGGGCGGACAAGAGCGCCCTGGGCTTCGACTACCGGGACAAGACCGAGAAGCACGAGTCACTGAGAGATTACTCCAAAGGTTTTGGTGGGAAATACGGTATGACAAGAACAAAGTGGACAAGAGCACAGTTGGCTTTGAGTATCAGGGGATACTGGGAAGCATGAGTCCCAAAAGGACTATGTGAAAGGGTTTGCAGGAAAGTTCGGTGTGCAGACAGACAGACAAGCGTGCCCTTGGCTGGGTCACCAGGAGAAACTACAGTTGCACGAGTCCCAAAAAGATTCTAAGACTGATTTCGGAGGCAAATTCGTGTTCAGTCCGAGAGGCAGGACTCCTCTGCCCTGGGGTGCGATTACAAGGAGAAGCTGGCCCAGCACAAGTCCCAGCAAGACTACTCCAAAGGATTCGGGGGAAATATGGGGTGCAGAAAGATTGGATGGACAAGAATGCATCAACCTTTGAAGATGTTACCAAGGTGTCCCCTGCTTACCAAAAGACGATGCCTGTTGAAGCTGTGACCAATAAAACAAGCACCATCAGAGCTAACTTTGAAAGCCTCGCCAAGGAGAAGGAACCAGAGGACAGACAGAAGACAGAGCTGAGCGACCCCAGGGGATGGCTGAGAAGGGACAGAGCAGGAAGAGGCCCAGAGGGAGCTGAACGAGCAAGCCAGAGCCAAAAGGCAAGCCCCTCCTGCATCCCCCTCCCAACAGCCTGCGCGGAGAGGCGGTCTCCCAGCCCTGTCTACGAGATTGAGGACGCAGCTCCATTCCGGCGGAGCCACGCTACCCAGGCCCCGTGCGAGCGAGCCAGCTGGAGCCTGCCTACAGCGTGGAAGCCACTGGCTATCGAGAGGCTGGCAGCCAGCAGGGCCTGGCCATGCCCCTGAGGCCGTCTACGGAAGCACAGAGGCCCCGAGGCCACTATCCAGCAGAGGAGACACCTGCCACAACGAGGAGAATGACCTGGGGCTCACAGCCATCAGGCTCTACGACTACCAGGCTGCGGGTGATGGGGAAATCTCATTTGACCCTGACGACATCATCACCAACACTGAGACGACTGATGACGGCTGGTGGCATGGGGTGTGCAAGGGCAGGTACGGGCTCTTCCAACTACGTGCAGCTGCGGCAATAGGGTGGCTGCGCCACGGATCTCACGCTACACATCAGGCCTTCGCTGGTTCTTGGGTTTTGGTTGGTTTTTCTTGTGTTTGTTTTATTTTTTGATGATGGAGAGGGGAGTATACATATTGCTTTCTATATTTAATACTTTTGCTGTTGCTTTTGAAAATGTTTATGCCACAGAAGTTGCTAATATATTGTAATCATGTTCCTTAGGAGGACTTTGGTAATTGTCTTTATGCATTTATGGTATTTTCTTTTTTTGCCAAATTGACTGTCACTTGCAGCCACTTCAGGGACTCCTGAGGTCTTTAGGTCTTTTGATGTCAGTAGTGCTTGTCCTCATGGGCACCTGCATCACCTTTCGGGTCAGCATCTGCAGCTGTCAGGCAGGATGACTGTCCTGGTAGAAGGGAGGGCAGGGGCTGTGGACATTAGCCTGGAAGAGAGGCCCCTTACCTGTCCTACTGTGGCAGCCCACAGTACTGGCTGCTTTAACAAGGGTCCCACCTTGGCTAGCCATTGTATCTGCCCCTCCCCCTCCCCCCCACACCCATGTCCACCTCCCTAGGAGGGCTACCCCTGCTGTGCTCCCTCCTTGCCTCCCAGCAGGGCTGAAGACAAATGTCTTCATATAATAATGGAGAAATTGCCAGGAAGGCTATGTTAATCAGTTTGATGAAAATAGTTAAGATTATATATGAAACCAGCACATTGTACTCCTTTATTGCACTATTGTACACAGCTACGATTTAATGATAAAGATAAATAAGTTAAAAAGACAGTAACCCAAGCCACACCCACTTTGACTTCAGGAGGACATCACTGAGGTCATGTTTATTGACAGAAACCCAGGGCCTCACCCCCTATTGTAACAGGGGGACTTCACTGAGGTTAAGATTAAAGATAGCAACCAAAGGCAGCACCCGCTTTGGTGTCAGTAGGATGTCACTGAGGTTTAGCTTAAAGATAGTAACCCAGGGCTGCACCCACTGTGGTGTCAGGACAACACTGAGGTTAAGCTCAATGACGGTAACCCAGGAAAGCACCAACTGTGTCATCAGGAGGATGTCACTGACATCAAGCTTCATTATGGTAACTCAGGGAAACTCCCAGTGTGGTGTCAGGAGTACGTCACTGAAGTTAAGCTTAAAGATGATCACCCAGGTTATCAGTCACTGTTGTGTTAGGGTGACATCACTGAGGATAAGCTTAAGGATGGTAATCCAGGGCCACAACCACCATGGCATTAGAAGGATGTCACTGAGCATAAGCTTAAATATGGTAACTTAGGGCAGACACAAATTTGACATCAGGAGGACGTCACTGAGGGTAAGCTTAAAGATGGTAACACAGGGCATCACTCACTGTGGGGTCAGAGGTTTGTCACTGAGGTTAAGTTGAAAGATGGTAACCCAGGGTAGCACCCATTTTGTTGTCAGGAGATTGTCACTAAGTTTGAGCTTAAAGCTGGTTACCCAGGACAACACGTAGGTGTTGAACAAAGAACATAACCCAGGGCAACACCAATTGTGATGAGAGGAGGAAGATGGTAACTGAGGGAAGCACTCATTGTCATTTTAGGAGGACGTCACGAAGAGTAAGCTTAATGATGGTAAATCAGGGCAGCAGCCATTGTGACCTCAGGAGGAAAATGGTAACCTGGGGGAACTCCCATTGTATTGTCGGATGGAATTCACTAGGTTAATTTTAAAGATGGTGAACCAGGGAAATACCTATTGTGATGTCAGGAGGAAGATGGTTACCCAGGGCAATATCCATGGTTGTGTCAGAAGTAAGTCCCTAAGGTATAAGCTTAAGATGATAACTAAAGGCAACACTCATGGTGTTGTAAGGAGGAAGTAACTAAGGTTAAGCTTAAACATGGTACCA